>MU185354.1:0-37306 GCA_016904865.1 Pissodes strobi
AAAAGAGCTACCCAACATTTGAGGGGCCTACAGCCTCTACCTGATCTGTCTTTCATGATAAACGGTCCCGCATAATCAACGCCAACGACTGAAAAAGGCATTGTTGGTTGTACACGCATCGCAGGTAAGTCTCCCATAATGGGATAAATCCTTTGACCACTATACCTGGCACATCTTACGCAATTTTTTACGATTTTACGGGCAAGACTTCGACCTGAAATTGGCCAAAACTTTTCGCGGATATTAGAAAGAAGAGACTGGGGCCCAGCATGTAATAATTCACGGTGCTCAAATTCAAAAATAAGTTGTGTTAATCGATGATTAGTGGGTAGCAAAATGAGGTGCTTTTTGAAAAAGGAAAATCTGAATTACATAATCGTCCGCCTACGCGTAAAACGTCATCGTTTTTATCATAAAAGGGATGCAAACTTAATATCTTACTATTGTTAGATAGAGAACTTCCCTTTCTAAAAGTAATGAGTTCATCAGGAAATGATTGAAGCTGTGCAATTCGAATTAATCGTAAAAATGCATTATCTAACTCTTTAACGGACAAATTTGAACATTCACGTGTCGCAATTGTTAATTTACAATTATTTATAAATCTTAACATGTAGGCGCATACTCGTTTTATTCTAATTAAATTTGAAAAGCATTCGAAACTAAAACTGAGTTCATCGTTTGATATGAGAAGACACAACTTTCTTTTTTCTGGAAGATCTAAGTCTTTTGGTACAAAGATATTTGGCCACGTATTTGAATCACGTATTAACCAAGATGGTCCGTTAAACCACATTCTTGAATGAATTAATTTCTTTGGGAAAAGTCTGCGTGAAACGATATCTGCCGGGTTTTCATCAGTAGGAACATGTTTCCAAACAAACGTATCAGTAAGTTTTTGAATGATTGTTACGCGATTCGCCACAAATGGTTTAAGCAAATTGGGGCTGGTATTTAACCATCCAAGAACGATTGTCGAATCTGACCATAAATAAATATTATCGAATTTTAAGGGAATGGAATCTAGAATTTTAGAAACTAGTTGAGCCGATACTAGAGCAGCACAGAGCTCAAGAGGAGGAATACTGATAGATTTTATTGGGGCAACCGTTGACTTGGCAGATAATAAATATTATTTCTGTTCACCTTTTGCATTACTGGAAACAATATAAACGCATGCTCCGTAGCTGGTTTCTGAGGCATCCGCGAAACCATGTAAAAATGCTCGATTGCAGTTATCACAAAATGTTTTTCTCGGAATTTCTAAGTTATTTAATACGACTAGTTCTGATGAAAATTCTTCCCAAGCTCGAAGAATGGGTGGAGGCAATGGTTGGTCCCAAGTGAGGTTCTCAGACCATAATCTTTGAAGAAGTACTTTCGCAATAATGATTGAGGGACTTAGCAAACCCAAAGGATCAAAGATAGTTGCGATTCGTGAAAGAATTGTTCGTTTTGTAATAATACTGGGAGAATGAAAGTTACAAATTTTATACTTTAATATGTCGCGTTCACAATGCCATGATAGCCCTAATATTTTAGATTCGTTTTCTTTGCTCATTGAAAAGTTTACTTCATTAGCCGTTGCTTCATTGTTTAAGCCCGAAATTACTGACTTGTCGTTAGATTTCCATTTACGAAGCTCAAATCCGCGTCTTAGTAAAATGGAAAATATATTTTCGCATACGTACTTTGCTTCTTCTTGAGTGTCAACAGAAGTTAATAAGTCATCAACGTACATGTCGTTTCTTATTATATTAGCTATCTTAGGGTAATCCTTTTCACATTCTAAAGCTATCTGATGTAAACATCGAATAGCCAAAAAGAAAGCGGCCGTTGTCCCGTATGTGACAGTATTTAGTTGAAACGTCCTTATAGATTCATTCGGACTATGACGCCATAAAATTTGTTGTAAACAACGTTGTTCGGGATTTAATAACACTTGTCTGTACATCATCTTGATGTCGCTAGATAGAACAATCGCTCGCGTACGAAAACGTAAAATAATCGATAGCAAATCATTCTGAATAGTAGGGCCAGTCATTTGCAAATCGTTTAAAGATACACCAGTACTAGTTGGCGAGGACGCATTAAAAACGACGCGCAATTTAGTAGTCGAACTCGATTCTTTTAAAACACCGTGGTGGGGCATATAATATTCAATTTGATTGCTACATATTTTCTTCACCTCAGTCATATGACCCAAATGTTCGTATTCCTTTAAGAAACTAGAATATAAATCATTTAAAATTGGATTTAACAGAAGCTTTCGTTCTAACGATAAAAAAACGTTTCATGGCTATTTCGCGTGAGTCACCTAATAATTCTGGGGATTTCTTTAGAGGTAACGTAACTACATACCTGCCATATTCAGATAATGCGATAGTATTATTAAAATGATCTTCACAAGCTTGTTCTTCTATTGACCAGGAATTATCAACGTCAATCTTCTCGATTTCCCAGAATTTTTTAAGCTGATTTTGTAAAGGGTTGTTTATGGAATGATTTAAGCTTAGGTTACACTGTGACCTTTCACGTGGAGAACTGATGATACCAGCAATAATCCAACCGAGTCTCGTATTTTGTAGTAAAGGTAAATTTCCCCCTAATTTTATTTGACCTACACAGAGAAGATTCCAAAATGCATCGACTCCTATTAGAAGATCTACGGTTTGGGGTTCAAAAAAATCTGGATCCGCCAATTTAATGTCAACAGGAATATTTATTTGTTCAATATCGATTTTCGTATGCGGAATGTCTGACGTGATTCTGTCTAAGATGAAACAGGATAAATTAAAATTGTACCCAGTAATTGGCGATTCTACTTGAATATCGCATTTATATTTCGCATAAGTTAACGTATCACTAATTCCCGAGACAGCTAAATTAATACTGATTTTCTCAAGATTTAATTTTCTAGAAAGTTCTGTAGTAATATAGCTAGATCGTGAGCCGCAGTCAAGTAAAGCTCTAATTGTCGATACTCGCGTGTTTTCCGATTTATTACGAACATGAACCTTAGCAGTCGATAAAATTGTGTTCTGATTTACGCTTAAAAGAGTATTTGACATATCAGATGATTCGATTTGCACAATATCGTTACGACTCTCAGAACTTTGATATTCCTGATTCGTATTCCTTAACGCTTTATTTTCATGCAACACCGTATTGTGTTTATTTCCGCATGTTTTACACCCACTCCATGTACAATCTCGAGGAGCATGATTTCTTCGAAAGCAATTCAAACACAAATTCAATGATTTGACTTTAGCGATTCTATCTTTGACGCTTAACTTTAAGAAATCCGGACAATAAAATAAACTGTGTTCGCCCTTACAATTAAAACAAGTATATTTGAATTTGTGATGCACATTATCGTTTTTATTTCCTGTTTGAACCAAGAGACCCTTTGAACAGTAACTGTGTTTCGCGTTTTTTCGATTTACATTGAAATCTCGGTTTGAATCATGACGATCATATGATTTATGGCCTTTTGAATTATCAAAATTCATTTCTACCGTCTCTAATAAATTTGCACGAATTTTAAGAAAATCTTTGAAGTTTGTCAAGGTAACCGCACCTGCTTTTGTTAAAAATGATTTTTGCTTTTCCCATTCTTGAGTCGTAGCTTTGTCGAGTTTGCTTGCAATAATAAAGATAATCAAAGTATCCCACGAATCAGTGGGTTCGTTTAGTTGCTTAAGTAAAGCTAGATGTTTAAATAGATTTTCATATAAATTTCGAATTTTTCCTGCTGAAGGTATACTAATATTTTCCATTTCAAAAATTGCCTTCAAGTGATTTTGCACCAAAAGAGGTTTATTATTAAATCGATCGCATAAAGTATCCCAAGCAATGGTATAGTTGCCAGCGGCAAATTCCAGAGATTGAATCACCTGCGATGCTGTGCCGACCAAAGAAGCCCGCAAATAATGGAACTTTTGTATGTTATTTATTTTGGAATTTGCATGAATTAAAGATTCGAAAGTATCTCTGAATTCCATCCAGAGACTGTAGCTACCGTCAAATTTGGGCAGCGCTATTTCCGGTAACTTTATGCCTTCCAGTGATGACGAGCACGCTCCAGAGGCATGGTTAGTAGAGACATTCGATGTCGCATCGTCGCTTTCAACGTTAAAATTCTCTAATTGGGTCTTTGAACGAGCTAAAATGCTATAAAATTTTTTTTCAAATTCTTCCCGTTCCGCGTAATATTCCTCTGGGTCGTCCGCCAGACACTCAATCTCATTTTGAATGAGATCGAAGTCGCATATAATTTTATCCGCGTTATTTATGCGCTGTTCCAATTGAACTACTTCTGCCCGTGTCTTTTTGTCGATTTCCAGGCCCTCAAACGATGAGACGAATTTCTCGAATTGCGTAAGCTTTGATATTAAAGAGCCGCGCTTTTTTATCAGAACTTTAATAGCATCAGCTGAAGATGACTCTGATTCTTCTCTCGTGTTCGGCATAATGATTAACCTAGCTTAATGAATAGACAAATTAAACGAGCCTTGTCACGAGAAAATAAATACAAACTTGTCAAACCAAATTAATTTAAACAAATCCTTATACTAATGAAATTAAAATTGTATGGATAATACCTAAGTCACCGTGTATCAAACATTACGGCTCGCGAAATCAAACCAATACTCAAACAAAATATAAAACCTACATAAAACGGGTTATAACGAATGCAAGGTTTACCTCACGCACGCTTCTTTCGCCGTATCCAAAATAGGGCCCAATCAACCAATCGTCTTCTCGCTTCGTCAATGAGACTATACTTGTTTCCAATTATCGCTTCTTACTCCAAAAAATGAATCCGCCGAAGGACCATGTTTCGTGTAGTGGATTGTAATGAGGCACTGTTGAAATATCTACTTGATTTAATATTATTAAACGTGCTAAAAAATTACAATGGATATTATGCTCTTTCAATTCTCGAATTATGTCACTGTCACTTCTCCATGGGGTGGATACTGGTCCTAGCCACTTCGGTATTACAGGTAGCCCAAACACAAGTTCTTGTCTATGGTTCCTTATGTCCCGTTTTCCTTACGTTATTGAAATTTCAGTATTTGCAGATACTGTAAATATGCTAAAAAATTGTTGCATTTGCAGATGCAGTCGTTAGCATAACCAGGATTAAGCAGCTCGCAAAAAAGGTGAAGAGTTCGTTGTATTAGCAGATACAATCGATCGTACCCTCCACTGTCTGCAATTGCAGTTGCAGGTAGTGAATGTATTCATGAAGCTATTTTTCTGTTCAAAAACAGAAATTGCAGCATTTGCAGATACTGTAAATATGCTAATAAATCGTTGCATTTGCTGAGGAAGTAACTCATCCATATCGAGACTTACCGACATCAGAAACAACTACATACCCAGATAGTTTTTAGATGGAACAATTACTTATTAAAAGGGCTAAATAAGAAAAAAAAACTGTGATAGAGAAGTATCCACCAGCTGCCAACTGCAATGTTCTCAGACCACCAAAATGAAATCTTGAAGTAGAAACTGTACTAAATCCAGCAACTGCACGCCAAAACAACTACTTGTATCAATTACAGAAACAACTAGTCCGTGGGTTTTAGCTCTCCTTTTCAATAATTTAGTTAGCCAACCGTCTGAACTAATATTATACGTTCAAAACTGGCAGAAATTAAATGTAAACATCAGTTCAACAAAAGCGTGGGTACGAAAGTATAAAATCCCCTTCAAGGACACCACTCCGGATTAGCAAAGTACGTTGCGACATTAATAACTGTGAAATCGCCAAGTATCAATTGGCGATTAATGAACTTTTAAAAATCGGGGCTGTCAAGGAATGTAAATCGGTGGATGGCGAATTCTTATCGTCGTTAAAAAAAATATATATAAGGAAATATCGATTTATGCCAACTTAAAAAACTTAAATAGGTATATGACAGCATCCCATTTTAAACTCGAAGACTACAGGACGGCACAAAATTTAATTTCAAAATACGCATTCTTAAAGATGCATATTTCCTTATTCCCATCCACAGTAGTCATAGAAAGTTTTTAAGGTTCGATTTTTGCAACGTACTATACCAGTTTAATTGCGTTCCATCTGTGTACAGTTCCATATCTTTTCACAAGACTTCTGAAACCAGTTGTAAGATATGTAAAATTAAAGGGTATAAAAACTGTAATCTATTTAGACGATTGGCTAGTTATTGGTAATTCAAAAGAGAATTGCTTAAAGTATAAATAAAATTACACAAACATTACAAGAATTAGGGTTTATAATTAATTCCGAAAAAAGCGGAGTTATTCCCGCGCAACGATGCCCATTTTTAGGGTTTATTTATAAACAACTAACATGACAATAGCCTTAGCTCAAGAGAAAAGGGAAATAATTTATAAAGACATACAAAACATTAGGAAAAAAGAATAACTGTAAAATCAGATTATTTGCACAACTCGTCGGAAAACTAGCTGCTGCTTGGCCAGCTGTACGGTATGGCTGGTTACACATAAAATCTTTAAAGAGGCTAAAAATCTTAGCATTAAAATTAAACAATAGGAAATATGACTCAAAGATAAAGGTAAATATGCTAATAGATCGTTGCATTTGCAGATGCAATCGATACCATAAATAACAAAATGAAAGAAAATTTAATACTCACTCGCAAAAAGCCCTATCACCCAGACAGCAGTCCAACCATTCGCAGATGGGTCAAGTCAATACTAAAAGCCAGCCGTATAACACGGAAATCTTTGGGGCACACAGCGCGCGACACGTGGCAACTTCAGCAGCTCAAGAATGGCAGTTACATTACAAACCATTCAGAAGACAGTAGGCTGGACAGAAAAAAGTATTCTCAAAATTCTATAACAAACCTATCGCGGGTATTCCCACTGAATTTGCATCTTGTTTATTGAACCATAATTTCTAAGCAATCATATAAATATTAAGTTACAATTATAACTTACCAACTTATTACCAACTTATTATCATATTACATAAGAATATTGGTATAATATTAAAAATAAGTTAACAAATAAATTAATATCAGTTAAGCGTTAAACATGATATATGTACCTTCATATGTATACTATTAAATCTAATGTCTATAAATTTGGATTTCAGTTTATAAAAAGGGCCTTGCAAATCTAGGACTACAGGAAATCGCAATTTTCAGTTAATGTAGATTACATCGGAAATACTTTAAACAGCTACAAAGTGTAATGAAGGACGGCGAAGATGCGAAGGATAACTACAAGATCAATCGACTTACCTGTAAGGAAGATCGATCTGAATAATCCGCTGTCCTTCATTACAAACCCGCCCAGTCTTTACCTTCTCCCTATCACCCCAAATGCAATGTAATCAAAAATCTCAGGAACCAAAATTGTAGTGACGCAAGAGGGCGACGAGCTGGAGCGGGCGGGCCTGAGACGGCTCAATCATCATGTTTTTTGATGACTTTTTTAAAACTTGTACCGGTTGGGATGAAATTGTATACTACAAAGTGTAATGAAGGACGGCGGAGATGCTCGGATAATTCCAATCGTTCTTCCTTACAGGTAAGTCGATTGATCTTGTAATTATTAAGTGGACTTTTCATATCAATATTGAAGTAATTTTTACAGGTATATAGAACTCATAAATTTAGCAATGTCTTAATAAAAACATGAATTTTTTCTTTTGTCGAAGTTTTTCCCTCCCTGACTGACGATAAGCAGGCATCTTATAGCAGTTTAGCAGAAGGCTGCCCTAACCACGGTATAAATAAGTATATACGGTAGGTTCACTCGAGACAAATTTCCAATTTTGCCGACAGTTTTTACCTTCGAAGCGAATCCGAATCAATCTCGTTCGCGGCCAGTTGTACGTATCGAAATATTAAAGTAAGTTGAAACTAACCCAAAGTAACCGAATTTTGGTGACTAACCAAGTACATTAAAATTGGTTATAAAGTATCGGAATCGGTTCAACCAAAAGCACTAAGAACTTAAACCTATCAGAACAGATTAAAAATATTAAAGTTAGTAGAAACTAACCCAAATTAACCTAATTTTGGCGACTGACATAATTTTACCAAAAACATTTAAATTGGTTATAATGTATCGGAACCGCTTCAAATGAGTAAAATAAATTGGAACTAACTGAAAGTAACCGAAAGCTGATTGAATGACTAGCCAAAAGAAACTAAAAGCACCGAAATCGGCTAAAACGTATCGTAATAGTTTAAAAATATTGGAGTAAGATAAAATTAGCCAAATTAACCGAATTTTGGCAACTAACCTTAACTAACCAAAAACAGTAAAATTGATAATAACGTATTGGAACCGGTTCAAATGATTATAATAAATTGAAACTAACTGAAATTAACCGAAAGTTGATTGAACAACAAAGCTAACCAAAAGTAACCAAAAAAGCGAAAACATAAATCAAAATAGATTAAAAATATTATAATATAGTAAAAGTAAGTTGAAACTCACTTAAATATCCGAATTTCGTCGACTAACTAAAATTAACCAAAAACATTAAAATTAATTATACTCGTAACGTATTGGAACCGGTTCAAATTCTAAAATATATAAAAACCAACTAAAACTAACAGAAATCTGATTGAATGACAAACCAAAACTAATCAAAAGTAACCAAAAGCACTAAAACGTATCGGAATAGGTTACAAAAATTAAAGTAAGTTAAAACTAACCAAAAGTAACGAAAAACACTAAATTTGATTATAGCGTATCGGAGTCGGTTCAAATGACTAAAATAAATAGGAACTAACTGAGACTAACCGAAAGTTAATTAAACGGCTTAACAAAACTAACAAAAAATAACCAAAAGCGAAAGAACGGGCTGAAACGATTCGGAACAGGTTAGAATTATTATCTACCGCAACGTCATGGCTAGTTATATATTAATAGATTTTCCTATCTACAAGTGGAGGGTAATTTTTTAGGCCTTCATATCCGCACCTTTTTTTATTTTTTTATAATTATGTTAAACAATATTATAATGTTAAAAAGTCATTTCTTTAATTAGTTAGTTTTAATTCATTTTGGTCACTTGAACCGACTCCGATACGTTACAATCAAATTTAATGTTTTCGGTTAGTTTTGGTTAGTCACCAAAATTCGGTTAATTTAAGTTAATTTTAACTTACTTTAATATTTTTAATTTGCGCGATACGGTTTAGCCCTTTTTGGTGCTTTTGGTTAGTTGTTCAATCAACTTTCGGTTAGTTTCAGTTAGTTCCAATTTATTTTAGTAATTTGAACCGGATCCGATACGTTATAATCAATTTTAATGTATTTGGTTAGTTTTGTTTAGCTGAAAAAGTTCGGATAATTTGAGTTAGTCTTACTTTAATTTTTTTAATCTGTTCCGATACATTTAGTTCTTTTTGGTGCTTTTGATTACTTTTGGTTGGTTTGGGTTAGTAGTTCATCACGCATATGACATCATGTGTGGCAAATGTAGCATGCAGTTTTTCGCAATTTGATGCCCCATAACAGCAAAACAGAAACATTTTCAATGTTAAAAGTACTACGTCAGACGTAGCGCGATGAGAGAAATTCTCACAAATGCAGCCAATCACTTGAGAAATGCACCCGGTTAATTGGCCATATTAAAGCGGACGCCAAATAAGTCAGCTAGAGTAGTGGAGGACAACTCCGCTCGCAAAGCCATCTCCGAAAACTGACGATTTCGCAGAAAATGTGAGAGAAATACTCGTAGCGCGAGTAATGAAGTGTTAAGACCTTTAAGAAGCTATAAATTTACTTTACTAGCTTTTTTATATTTAAATTACCACAATATTTGTCAGGTACTTTGAACCTTCTGCTTTATACATGTTTTACTAGATGAATCAAGTTACAAACTGTCAAATAAATTAATAGGTATTATTATACCTTTATTTATGTTTTTGAATTTAGTATACGTTACTATTTTGTATAACATTTGAATCACGTATTAAAAATTAACTTAATCGCCCTTTGAAATATCGTGTATCAAATAATAACCGAGGAAATAATTTTGCATCAGCTAATACTTTCTGAATCTCCCCTCACAGACTGCTCGCTGCTGCAGGTAGAGTAAAAACTAATTTTTTACCGTGCTGCGGCTTTTGCGTTTGATCCAAAAACATGAAACGATTTTTGCTGAGTGAATCTACTCGATAATATTTGTACTCTGGTATTAACAGACATTTATACAGTAAAAAAAGAACATGTTAGCGGAATTGTTGCGGTGTTTCTCCAACAAAGATAAATGAAGGTTCACAACTTTATATTGATACTTTTACCACGGTTAGGGCAGAGTACAAAACCGTGGTAAAAGTATTATCAATATAAAGTTGTGAACCTTCATTTATCTTTGTTGGAGAAACACCGCAACAATTCTGCTAATATGTTCTTTTTTTACTGTATAAATGTCTGTTAATACTCTGTATATTCGTATTATTATTTAGTTGTAACCAAACCCAAACAGGCTTATTTCACTCTAGGTAAACACTTAACCCATGCACTGAAAGCATACTCTTTCAGGTTCTCCTAACCTCTCTCAGCTCGAACCTATGTTATCAGATTGAATTCAACGACTTATGAAAATTTCTATTCTACAGTCTAATTGGTCTGCTATAAAAAGGGCGGAAATTTGTAGCATTTTCAAATTCCGACATAAAGAAATGCTACATACAGCTTTGCTTAGTTTATATTTATTTTTGTTTGCAAACATAATTTAGATTGGATATATGCACAGCATATAAAGTAGATTACCTTGTTTTACCTTGGAAGTTATTTAATATACTTTCTATATTTATATTTATGTCTTAGGCCCGGTACTTTCACCTTCACGTAAATCTACTTTATCTGACAAATAACAATTCGTCAAATAAATAAACAACTGGTCATAAACTGATGGATAGCTTATTTGGATACTTTCATTGAAAGTTATCCAATAGGTAACTATTCAACGATCATAACAATAGACCACTCCCATTCGCAATAGTTGCCAACTGAATTATTAAACATTGATGAATAAAGGCGTCTCACAAATCCGATGTGTTAGACGCAAATAGAACTTGACTTTGCTTTGGCGGTAAATATATGGAATAATGTAAATTGTCATTTAGATTATGACAATGGCAAGCATAATCAATCATTAGCATTCATTACTGTTAAAATAAATATTCGTCATGTCGGCGGCCAAAGGCGAGAAGAAGAAGCGGTTTCGGTCTGCAAATTTCAGTACCGAAGAGGTCCGTCTGCTACTTAGATTGGCTTTAAAAGAAAAAAAAAACGTATTAGAAAACAAAGAAACGGACTCTGATGTTTGGAAGCTAAAAAATCAAACTTGGCAAAAAATTGGAGAGATCTTTAATGCATCCTCAGGACAGACATTTAGGTCCGTCGAAACATTAAGACACAAATATAATGGCATGAAAAAAGATTTGAAGAAGAAAGTTAATAAAAACAAGGCCGAGGCTATGAAAACTGGTGGAGGAAAGCCAGAATATGTAATTATCGATGGGCCAGAGAAAGAATTACTAGAAGTCCTCAGTCTTTCAGTAAATGGTTTATCTTCCTTATTTGATTCGGATAGTATCCTTCCTCAAACAACAGTTACTGGTGAAAAACATATAGACGTCTGTGAAAATGAAACAATAATTACTCAGGAGGAAATTGAAACATATGATCATTGTAAAAGACAGTGAGGAAAATCCTGTTGAAGTTGGAAAAAACAATAAGGAAAACCCTGGTGAAGAAGACAGTACTAATCATTCCATACCTGAGCTTCAACCTACATCTGAGATTGTGGAAAATATTGAGAATGAAAACACAAAAACGAGAACGAATAAGACATGGAAAAATTGGTCACCCAAGTTCTTAAAAACAAGGAAAAGCCCATGCTTAACCACAAATAATAAAAAAGGCGGAGAAAGAAATAAAATACTTTAAAATATTTTATGTCTTCGTGAAGAACTGCTCAGACAACAATTGGAATATGTAAAACAAGAAGAGAGGCGAGCCGTAGAAAAACACGACAGGGAAGTAAAACTATTGAATTTAGAAATCGAGTCAAAGTTGAAGCAAAAAAGTTCTTAAATTTATTTAGATGTTTGATGGTATAAATAAAGTGATTTTATATTGTTAATTAATTTACTTGATACACAGTTGCATTTTACAATATGTTCCATGTCAATGTTAATAAGTATGTACAACATACAAGCATTGATACAAAATATTATATAAATTATTTAAAGATTCCTTTGATTTAACAGCTGTTGAAAATAATCTATAAAAAGCATTCTAGCACCTTCATATCTTTCTCCGGGATGATGGTTTTCTTCAACTTTCTGCCAAACAGGATAACTTTTCAAATCACATAAGCACCAAACAGGGGAAGAAAGATATTGGTTAGAACTAGAAATTCTGTCAAATATATGACGTCTACTTTATCCATTAGATTAATAGTTTATTCTCAGGTCGTACTACCGAATAAGTTATTCTATAGATATCGGTCGTTTATCCATTGGTTATCGCTATGCGTAAGTCAAAATACCGATTTCTTCCTTATTCCTCAGATCATATTTATTCTTTAGAATAAGTACACCTATCTGCAAGTGAAAGTACCGTGCCTAGTATGATATACTAGCTACTTATGATATGATAATAACATCAGGTCGAATTTTTGTCCCTTTCTGAGTAGTAGGTGTTCAACTAGGTTTCGGAAACATGATTCAAAGGCCCTGGTTGTGCAGTTCAATTTGCTAGTTATTGTCTTAAAAGAGAGCTCAAACATTAAAAGCTATTCATAGCTTTTAATGTTTGAGCTCTCTTTTAATCAACCAGGAAAATGCTCACAAGCTTTTTTATATCTAAAAATTAATAAAAATTTAACAATTTGTTCGACACAAATGTATGTAACATTGACTTTGTTTATTATTTTAAACCAATTCATTGCAATACCTACCTCAAACACTTTAGAGATCATAAGAGTCATCTAATGTATAGTGTAATTCATTTGTCTAATAACGTTTAGATATATTATTTCTTTTTGTTTTCTTGGCCTTTCTAGGAGATTTGGTGTTTTCATTTATTATTATTAAGTGTCAGACACATATTATTTTGACAGTTAGACAGGTTCTATCGAATCAATGTTCCCAAGTAACGGTTCCCTGCAGATTTTTAAGGCATATTTACTTGTTGCTTGGCAAATATGATCTAGGACAGCAGTTGGATGAACCGAGCTGTGACGTTAGATACTTTATCATGCGATTGGGCTCGTTATTTCATATAAGTTAAGTTGGCAACAATGTTTCGGAAGTCAAGGTGTTGGAATTCGGGATCGGGAGTGATCCGCTCCATGCTGTGCGCACTTGTAATCGAGGCTCTGAGTCAGCTTTCTACTTGTTGCCAAACCGGCAGTGGCGCGCCTGGCGCCTCGATTTGACCGTTTACAACTTGACATATCGCCTTGGAAATCCAAGATTCTCTTAAAGATCTAGTGATGTCAAGAGAAATATGAAAGAAAATGCAAAGTGACTATCAACTCATTATACAGAACCACATTTCCAAATCCTATGTTCAAGGAACACGAGGATATTAATTTAATTATATTCACAGTTTTTGAAAATTAGTGCTGCAAATAAATTTGCATTTGGTCCACAAAAATATAAGGTTTGTAACCTCTAAATTATCTTTTTACCAATACATTCATTGCATAAAAATAAAATGCAGCAATAACCCCAATTATTATGAACCTGACTTGTATAGTGTTCAATTTATCAAACCTATATAGCACGATAGTATTCAAAATATTTTCTTAATGGTAATTAAGCTAGGTAAGCAAAATTTCAAAAGCGTAAAAATATTCGAAAAAGCAACATAAACACTCATATACATGTAGGTACCCATAGAAATTAAGTGCTATCCATATTTTCGACAATATTTTGAAAGTTAGCAACTGCCTGAATAGAAGAATTGTTATAATCTAAATTCTGTTCTAAAGTTGGACGCAAAATTGGTATCTAATATAAAATATTATTCTCAGCAGATGGCGCTGGACAATTTGTTATCAAATTAAATATTAAGAGATAAGGGTTTTACAATCGGATAAAATACACTGATGTATGGACCCCCCTAGACTTCTTATCAATCAGCACTTACCCAGGACTATACCAAATTTCTTCTCCCAGCACCATCTGAAAACCACCTACACTAGCTCGGCTCAGGTTGGTCCGATGTTGATCTTTCTCCACTAAACAAGTGATAAATGGTTTACGAGGATATGAAAATAAAGCAAGATAGTTTAAAGTCAAAGACGAAGTTGGACCACCAAGTTTAGTTTTGTTGGCAAAGCCCTATCGTTATTGTTACGGACACAGTTAAAAAAAACTTGGAAACAAAAAGAAATGAAGTTCAAACTTCAGTATCGTACATGAAAATAATTACGTGTCGTATTCTATATTACATGTTCTCTGTTATCAGACAAGTTCTAGATTCTCTCATTCAAATAAAATAACATCACTACTGATTAACTAAACTCACCCTCTTATCAAATTGACAGTCTAGATTGGAATTTTAAAATGTGTCATAACAAATTGTAATTTAGAACGTTAACCCCAACGTATCGCTCTGCCCGAACCCTGCAACCTAGACGGCGATAACTTTACCACACAAACTGCATCACTGTGGAACTCACTCCCCGGACATCTGTTCCCCCCTAATTACAACCTGCAGCTGTTCAAGAACCGTCTCAATCAACCCCTTCGCACAAACACCGCTCGCCGAGCGTCATAGGATCTCCCTTTAGTGTGTGTGAAACTACCATAAAAAAACTAATCTATGTTAATTCAACTCGGATAGAATAAACTCTTCGTAAGCCCAAGTTGCAAGTTCCTAACAAACAGCCAAATCCTCAAAATTATATGTTACGATTTTGATATTATCGCCAAACAAGAAAAGAAAAATAGATAAAATTTCTCGGTTATAAAATGCACTAGAAAATATTCAAAAATCTAGTACCCGAGAGAGTAAACTAATGGAACTATGCCGACGTAGCTACACTTCACAAATGGTTACTATCTAAACCCTAGTGTCAGGGGCGGCTTCTAAATAAGTGCGCCCGTGCGCGCGCACTGCCTTCGAAAGTAAACGGAAAAATAAAATCTTCCCTACATACAATTTAACATAAACTCACTATAATTTGCGAATTTACATATTTTTGAATCTCCACTGGCCGCAGAATACATTATTTATAAGAGGCACGACGGCGACGATCAAAACGCAGAGCGTCCAACGGCGTCCTCCGTCCGTAACCACAACTAGTTTAAATCTGCCGTGCGCTAGTGTTTGGCGCTCTTGTTAAATGCATTTTCGTCATGCAAAACGGTCGGGAATGTTCGTAAAATCACGAGAAGTCAAGGCTCATCCGTGCGCTATTTAGATCCGCACTTTGTAGCTTAATTTAGTGATAATTTGCAATTCTTGCGTATATAGTATGGTGTCACAAGCTGATTTTTTCAGGGATGAAAGTACATGATAAGATAACCCTTATTCCGGAGGTAATACAAAATTAGACTCCACAAAAGGACACTATCATCAAAAATCGAGAGATTGGTACCATCGTATAGAGGAAAATATACTTATTTTTTGGTCCAATGCACAATAAGGTCTTTGTAGGAAGTATTTTTTGATAATTATTCAAAAAAAATCATTTGCATTAGCCCATATGGCCGAAAAAAAATTTAAATGGAAATATCTCGGTTTCAACCATCAAAAATTTAATTAAAAAATAGTTATTTTTAAATATAACACTCAATTAACAAAAAGGGAAGGCCTGAATGAAAAAAAATAATCTTTATAAAAGTTTCGCTTATGTCTTGACAAGGTAATAGAGCGAATCCCATATTTTTTGCTTATAAACTAACAATGGTATAACAATAAATAATGAGAGACGTCATGGGTTTACGCCCTAATTAAATATGTCCAGCCTCTTCGCCTTCAAGCTATGGCTGATGCAACACATTTATTATAGGTCCTGAAAAATTCAGCTTGTGTGGAAAAAGTGGGAGGTAAATCGTTTTTTAGAGCGAATATAGGAAACTATTATAAGTATTATCTTGTATTATACTCCAGTCGAGCCGTGCATTTATTTTTGTTTTGTTCGTTGGCGCTTGTTAATTAGCTGCATATAAACTCGTGAGTTTAGTGTACGTAATATTGTTTATTGTTTTATATTTTTAATTATATACTATTATTCTACTGTCATGGCTAGTAGTTCGGGTTCTGACAATTGCTGTGGGGGCATAAATTCAGTTGACAATATTGGATCTGAATAAAAAGATTGAAATAAAGAGGTTAGGGCGACCGATGCCGGTTTTAAAATTAGACCAAACATGTGCCAAGAAAAAGGATGGTCGGTCTTTCACCAGACATTTTGACCCCTGAAATCTTGTGGCGAATGGAATTTCACTTTAAAGCTAGGAAACGGCAAAGTCGAAGGGCTAACCATCGACAAAAAGATGTTCAATAACACTTTTTTGCCATCAAACCGATATATTTTTTAACGTTTTCGAACTTCTCCTGATTTTTTTTTAACTTTATTGATTTGTAGTTACAATAAACTGTTTTAATGGTTTACTCTTCTGGAATGATAATTACTTGAAAACAGACCAGATAAGTACCTACTTGTTAATTTCTTTTAGTGCGCAACAATTACCATTCAAGAGGGCGCCGAATTCATTTTTTAAACGATTTTAACGAGTTTTGGGTAAAAAATGGGCGTGGCACCCCCAAAACTTTCCACCTTCGGCGGAGGGCGCCTGCAGCGGGCATCCCTCTATGCGTACGAAAAAACCTACATAAATTGCGCACTACCTCTTTAAAACCTCACGAGCCGCCACTGCCTAGTGTTTGAGATATTCGAAAATAAAAAATACTATGGTAATTATTCAAACTGTTAAAAATACTAATTATGTTACTGAATTTTGATAATTATTAACAGTCGTTACGGTGGTGCTAAAATTATATCAAATCACTTATCTGTGTTTCTGGACGTCTCGAAAACCAGAGAAAGAATTTCCATATCATTCATCGGACTTCTAAAAAGCCGTCCCCGGACTTGTCGCTGTCAACCAACCAGCTAGAAAATGGCCCTTAATCTGAAATCCGATATAATCTGCTGTATTCCAAAAAAAAACCTAAGGAGTAGCCTAGTTTGTAAGGTTCCAAAAGGTTCTATACTACCCTACGGGGAATCCGAATCTAGAACCCTAAAACGGAAATTAATCCATCAAAACAACTTGGACACCAACATGGGCCTATTTTGCACCCACTCACATACCAATTCAGCCCGGTAGCCTGGCCTTCCTGATCTTTCTTATATCCTCCGGGTCCAGCACGCAGCTTGCGACGTACACTTCTCTTGCCACTGCCGATGCTGGACAGTTGATAAGGACATGAATGAACGTCTTCGTCCTCCATGTGGCACTTTTATCCCGGATCTTTTACGATGAGCAGCAGATGCAAATGCCGGTTCGAATGGCGGTGCCATGTGAGGAGCCCTGTCAGAAGCCTCAGGTCCCCCCTGTTCAAATCCATGAAAGCTTTCATCCTACCAGGCACTGAATCTCCCAAGAGAAGCCCAGCCTATCTCATTTCTGGGCCAGTCCGCCGTAGGTCTTTGGTCCAGTACTGATGGACACAACTATTACAGGCTCAAGCCATTGGACGCATTGCAGATTCATCTCGTGAGGCGGTGGGCTTCCTCGCTCCTGAAACTCATACGAGATTGACCCCATTATGCCTTGCTAATGCTCCCCGAGAAATTTCTACACTGAGATACAGATTAAAGTATATAGAATACAAGTGCCAAGGGAGCAGCGCTGTTGTCCGAGTAAATGTTGAAGTCCTTCCATTTGAAGGATTTAATAGGTTCTCGTACTCGCATTTGAAGAGTGAATAGATTTGCGCCCTGGGTTCATCCAAAGGGTGAAAAGAAATTTTTGTATTTATGTTCTCCATACACCATCCGCTCCAGTATTACTATTCGTTTTGGAGCCGACTATGCATCAGACGATCCCATTAGTCCGGCGCGCGTGGCCTGCGATCCGTCCCCAGCCACGTATCCCTATCGGGTATCTGAAATCTGAGGAGTTTACTCGATATAATGGCTGGCAGTATGTTGTCCCGTCCCGTTAAGAGTTCTGGGTAATCATCAGGCACTCTCCTCCGGATTTTAGTCTGACTGAGCTCTTATTTTCTGTATGCAGGACTCAAGGTTACATGCTCCAGGAATAGGGCTTCAAATTAGTCATCCTTTCAAAAGCCCAGTCCCTGAACTCTGTTTAACTGCGCCTTAGAGGTGATAATGCGACATACTAGGGGGTAAGGCTTTTTACAGGTCCATAGAACATTATTCACATTCTTGATGCTACTGCTTATCTGTTGCTTCCAGGTCAAATGATCTCGAGATGCTTGGTTGACCCTTTAAGCTCAAGCACTGGCCAAACAAGTACGTAGCGAGCGTACTTGTAAAGAATACCAATTCGGCCTTGTCTGAGTTGTCTCTCAGTCTTTTCCTCTGGCATGATCTACCGCTGGAGTGCCCGTTGCATGAATCTCCGCGTACGGCAGATGTCATGGACATCTCTAATGATAACCAGATCATCAACATAGACTTGAGTGTAAAACCCAGCCTCATTCAGCTCCTGCAGTACCACTAGACATCAAAGAAAGGGCGATAAAATCCTTAGGGGGTAGCTTGTGACTTTCCTCACCACCACAGGATCGCTATCAATTTCCACCCTGTCTGTATGCCTTGACAGCATGGCCTTTGTCCGCCCTACAGTAGAGATATCTGCCCGGAGAGTCGTATTGCAAATACGCCGCCCCAGTAGTGAGGTCGCTAGAGCGCCATCAGTTCTATCTAACTAAACTGAAAAAGCTCTGCTGGTGTTGTGCAGGGTGGCTAGGCTGGCTTATTAAATTAAAAGGTACTGAATTTCAACCTAACAAGAAAACGAGCATATAGGCTGGTTTATTAAATCAAAAGGTACTCAAGCTTAACTTAACAAGAGAATACAATCTAAAATTTAAGGAACAATATATTTGCTACTAAGTTCTTTTTTTTTGAAAACACAGCAACAATCTATCGGGAGTAAAATTGAGATGTTGTTAGTTAAAGACAAAGAATGTCAGATGAATATTAAATTTAACTACTAATAGGTACAATATGTACGGAGACCAATTATGTTGTTAATACTCGATTCTGTATGCCTTACAACTAAATACACTAAATACTACTACCCGAAGTGATCACTTTGAGGTTAACTAAGCTAATTACAACTAGGTATGCGTGCGCTAATAGCTGCACCGATTTTAAATCTAGCAATGAACGGCCACAATAATTATATCAAATGACTCGATAAATTAATAAAAGAAATAAAATTAGAATAAAACTATTGAAAGCTTGGCTATCAATGCTTGACTTATATTATAAAGAAATAAAATTCAGAGCGGTTAGATTAACCGGTCCGACAAACCAGTGAATAAATGAAAATAAAATTAATGAGCTATCTCAGAACTTGGCGGTCAATGTTTGATTTATATTACGAGAAGGAAAATCAAGAGCGATTATATTACTGATAAACAAATGAATTCATGAAAGATAAAGCTTCTGTACGATACCCAAATCCGGTCGTCGACTCTGGTGGAGGCGCCGGGCACCTATAGATGCCCCATAGATAAGGTACTGCCACTTGATGGCCCCGAGGGGAAGATCTCGCCGAGGTCTCGATAGCTCGGTGTCAAGATGGGCTGATAATTGGACTGTGGCCCCCTAATCGAAGTTGTGGCTCGTTAGTAAACTTGTGGCCTGCTAGCAAAGGTGGTAGCCTGCTGGTAGGACCTGCTTCTCGCCGGCTAGTAAAAGTTGTGACCCTCCAGTAAAACCCTGAAGTAACCCAGTGCGCATTGGACGAAGCCTCCTTACTTAAAAAACCATAGCCCCCCCTTGCATACATATATTTTCCTTATAACACAAATTCCCCCAGAAAAAAAACCATGGACTTGCAATGCCCATCAGCAAAGAAAAGAGGTACTAAGGTACAGACAACTTGAATATAACAAAGATAGGGATGAATTACCCCTAAAAGAAAATATAAACTTCCCCATACGATCAAAATTAAAGTTAAATTAAAATAAAAATTCGGATTAGATAAAATAGAGTAGATAAGATAACATATGGGACGCAAAGCAAATGGCGGACCATGCACAAAAAAGGTAACACAGATAAAGCAATTAAATCATTAATTTAGTGTGTGTGAGGGCTAAGGAAAAGTCGACGGTCTCGGTCTTATATGACGAACGTGGAAAGCCTCTAGAAATAATGGAAAAAAACCGTTAGCGTCATGACGTCCACGCGCTTCACAAGCAATAGAAAAAAAATAATTCAAGAGAAAATGTTTACCAGTACAGTATTTAGATCCCGAAAATCGGTCGTGTCAAAACACGTATATCCCCAATAAATGGGCGGAATTAAATCACAAACTAAATGTGGAGTCTCTGAGACTGCACTTAAACGGAAAGCTTCTCTCCTTGCCGACCGATCTAACTAGAAGAACTCTCGATCGTTTTCGTCAATTTGCCTTTCTTCTTCTACGAGAGTAAAAAAACCTACGTCCGATCAAGGAGTAGTGATGGACTGAAACAAGCCCCGTGAGTTCGATACAGGGAATAATTATAAGACAATAAACGACTGAGTTCTCTATTATTATGAGGGTAACATGACGGGAGAAGCCACAATTAATGCATTGAAATTCAATCAAGCTGTAAGCAAGCGTGGCAGATCGATTCGAAAGACATGTAGTAAGGGTTATCCCAGACAGAGTGATGCTAATTCGTATCACATCCTATTAACAAATGTAGACTTCTGGTAGTACACCACTGCACAAGAGTAGCAACCTCCCTAGGTAGGCCTAGCAATGTAAGCAAATCACAAACTCGCTCGTATTAGTTCCCTCATTTATGATAAGCTTGACTACAATCATGTGTAGTAAGAATTCTTATGTTTTATGATGAGAAGAGCCGCCGAACGAAATAGAGGCAGCATATGCATGATAAATAAATAGCTATTATACTTTCCTCAAGGTCAACCACATTTCCCATAATATCGTAGTCCAATTATTAATAACTCGACTACGAGGATATACAGGGTGTAAATTAAGTACTCCGACAAACTTCGGCAAATGATTCTTTCAGTGATTTTAAGTCAAAAAGTTCATATAAACATAGGTCCAAAAATTTCGTTCTCAAGATACAGGGTGTCAAAGTTTGAAAAAAAATCGGTTTTCCGTAAATATCTCAATATTCTTTAAGCCGATTTTATTGAACTTTGGCAGATGTATTAATGATAGTAAGAGGCTAATTTAGCTCTAATTAGATTAAAATTATTAAGTCCAGTGGCGTCCCGGAAGGCACCTTCCCCACTATTTTTGAAAACAAAGTGCTACCACTGACTTTTTTAAAATTTTGATTTTTTTTTAATTCACCGACTAAAAATACAACTTTTTTGTCTCCTGTGTTTTTTTTCGTATCTTGCTTCGTTTTCGAGATAAAAAATAATTAATTTCGAAAAATAAGCAAAACTAAACTAGTTAATATCATTATTTTACAATAGTTGTTGAAAATGAATAAGTCGTCTTAACATTGATTGCCGAACTCTTTCGAATATACCTGGCGTCTGATTAATCATGGCACAAGATTCAAATATCCTATCCAGGCTTGTGGTCCTGCTCTTCCTATCCAACGGTTAGGGTAATTCTCGTCCAGAAATTGACGCGCAACGCCACTAAAGTGTGGCGGAGCTCCGCCGTGCATTGACCACATCCTGTTTCTGTTTTCTAAATCAGCTTCTTCTAAATGGTTGGGAAGTTCATACTCCAAAAACCTTCGATACTCTTCGACATTAAGGCTTTGCGGAAAAATGCAAGGTCCAATAAGGTGATCACCGATAATGCCTACCCAAATATTGAGAGAAAATTGCACTTGAAAATGATTTTCTACGATAGCATTCGGATTATCCTCAGCCCAGATATGGTTGTTATGAAAGTTAATTATGGAATTTCGAGAAAACGAGGCTTCATCTGTGAAAAGCACAAGAAATCCGGGGTTCTTACTAATCTATTACGCAACCAAACACAAAAATCAACTCTGAGGGGAAAATCTCTAGGTAATAGAGCCTGCACACGTTGCATATGATAAGGATAAAATTGTTGGGACCTTAAAATTTGCCAAACAAGTGTGTGTGTAATATTCAATTCACGACCTATTTTCCGTGTACTACTTTGCGGGTCTTCTTCAATTCTGTTTAACACAGCTTCTTCAATCGCAACTGTTCGAACTGTCGCAGGCCTTCCCGGAACATCTGTTGTCCTTTTATAACTGCCAGTTTCACAAAGTCTTGCGTGAATATTAATACAAGTTTGGACGTCTGGCACCACTCGTTGAGAAAATCGCACCTGATACATTCGTCTTGCCGCTCGTGCATTACCGCGAACCATTCCATAAGTAAAATGAATGTCTGCCATTTCTGCGTTTGTTTATTGGTACATTTTGGACAAAACACACGATAAATTATTACTTATAACGTCAAAATGATAAAAAACTACCTGTTTTCTTCTAAATCAACTGCCATGACTGATGCTGCTACCATGGAAACCTCTCAATTGTTTTCAACGGCTACTATTATCTTGTGTACTGCATGCCCCGGAAGTATGCAATAAATAATTTAAAAAAAATAAAAAATTTAAATTTCACAAAATTTAACTTAAAAACTCATTTTTGTTGATTAGCTGCTTTCAATAAAACAAATAAACGCAAAATAATTGCGAATTTTGCCAGTGCAGTGGCGTGAAAATAAATAATAATTTTATTGTGTTGTTTTAGGGACATGTAATAAAGTCGTTTTTATTTTTTATCTCGAAAACGAAGCAAGATACGAAAAAAAAACACAGGAGACAAAAAGGTTGTATTTTTAGTTGGTGAATTAAAAAAAAATAAAAATTTAAAAAGTCAGTGGCACACATTTTTTTTCAAAAATAGTGGGGAAGGTGCCTTCCGGGATGCCACTGGACTTAATAATTTTAATCTTATTAAAGCTAAATTAGCCTCTTACTATCATTAATACATCTGCCAAAGTTCAATAAAATCGGCTTAAAGAATATTGAGATATTTACGAAAAACCGATTTTTTTTTTCAAAGTTTGACACCCTATATCTTGAGAACGAAGCATTTTTGGACCTATGTTTATACGAACTTTTTGACTTCAAATCACTGAAAGAATCATTTGCCGAAGTTTGTCGAAGTACTTAATTTACATCCTGTATAGTGATGAAAGTTGAATCAAGCATTATTATCGTTACTGCAGAGATAAAAATGTAAAGTTTACTTGGTACCTGAAATTAAAAAAAATGCAAGCGTTAGATTTAGACAAGTATTTGGGATTCGCCTGCTTCTATCAGACTTAAATGTATCTTTAGTCGACAATCGCCAGTCAATAATCCTGGGAGCCTTTCTGTTATGGTTTAGTAGGTCTGCTGTAAGCTTTACATAATATGTAAAGCTTACAGCAGACCTACTAAACCATAACAGAAAGGCTCCCAGGATTATTGACTGAATATAGATTCTTAATACGTTCCTTAACTTGATTTGACATTAAAAAAACAATACACCTACTAATAATATTCAAAAGGACCTTCTATCATGTTACTAACCTACTATGTTTAGTCCTGTTTAATTAAGATGTCTGCCTCGCTGACAGGAAATTAAGACGTTGCATCAAAGGCGATGGTATGAATACTTCCCAACAATGCCCTATTGTATTAGCTTGCTGTTGACCGTGCTGACACATTAAATTTCATGCATATATAGTACTAGATCTAGATAAACGCCCATAAATTAAATAGAAGGGTTCGTATTTTATCCATCAGCATATGACATAAAATATTTACTGAATGTAAAAACATTCATTTGTTGCATTTGGTACGTATTGTAATTATACACAAATAAGTTCTTAGAAGTAAATGTTCTAAAACAAAAAACTGTATGTGCCCTAGACACAAGTGATTAGGTTGAACTAAAATTTTGGTATTCGTTTAAATAAATTTCTCTAATTTAGTCCTAACTATTTATCTGATATCTGCGACTAGTTTTATTGTAGCGTAAAAGGCGACCCAAATTAGATCGTAACATTTGTTCTCTCGACAATTATAAGTTTCCTAAGTTGGAGCAAAGTTTTTTTATGGCAGTGGCACACACACTAAAGGGAGATCCTATGGCACTCGACGAGCGATGTGTGCAGAGTTATATGTCCTCGACAAATTTGGAAAATTCCGATTACTTCTATTTTGATGCGAAAGTATATGTGGTCTATTTGCTTGCAGATGTTATATGCCGGATTAATGTTGTAACAGTCCGGTTTTGTCAGTGTCAAATATTTTTAAAATTTCATTTATATGCCGCATTTAGGAAAAAAGATGCTGTATTTTGCACTCAAGTATGGGTTAACGATATATTTGTATTAGCATTTATAACACGTTGTGACTGTTTATTTTAGTTGATAAGCGACGCACATTGTTATTAGAATAGCTTGGCTTGATTTATATTTCATTATCGTAGAACCGCCAGCAAACCGTTTTATATTTTTAAGAATTCTGTTAATAAAACCCACAAATACGCTGCATTTGACTCGTCGGTCCATATTTTAATTTGGTTTGAATATTTCATAACTTTTAGGGAATCCCTTGGTTGCTGAACTCCAATTGCCGGCTGATCTCATTTCTGAGATCGTTAGATCGTTTTGGAACTTCTGCTTTCAAATATATTTATCTTTCCACCCGGCTGCTGCACTTTTTGTAACATTCGATTGTTGGTCCGGAGTAATAGGAATGTACTACTTCTCTTAAAGGTCAGCTGTCGATTTAAATTTTTAAAAGTTTATCGTTTTCTTAGGGAATATTCTCTGGTATTTCTTGAATCATTTAATTTCAATGCATTAATTGTGGCTTCCCCCGTCATGTTACCCTCATAATAAACGAGAACTCAGTCGTTTATTGTCTTATAATTATTCCCTGTATCGAACTCACGGGGCTTGTTTCAGTCCATCACTACTTCTTGATCGGACGTAGGTTTTTTTTTACTCTCGTAGAAGGAGAAAGGCAAATTGACGAAAACGATCGAGAGTTCTCTAGCTAGACCGGTCGGCAAGGAGAGAAGCTTTCCGTTTGAGTGCAGTCTCAGAGACTCCACATTTAGTTTGTGATTTAATTCCGCCCATTTATTGGGGATATACTGTGGTATCTCTTGGTGTTTTGACATGACCGATTTTCGGGATCCAAATACTGTACTGGTAAGCATTTTCTCTTGAATTATTTTTTTCTATTGCTTGTGAAGCGCGTGGACGTCATGACGCTAACGGTTTTTTCCATTATTTCTAGAGGCTTTCCACGTTCATCATATAAGACCGAGACCGTCTAATTTTCCTTAGCTCTCGCACACACTAACGAGGTAATTATTGCTACAGTTGTTTTGCCTAAATTAATGATTTAATTGCTTTATCTGTGTTACCTTTTTTGTGCATGGTCCGCCATTGGCTTTGCGTCCCATATGTTATCTTATCTACTCTATTTTATCTAATCCGAATTTTCATTTGAATGTAACTTTAATTTTGATCGTATGGGGAAGTTTATATTTTCTTTTAGGGGTGATTCATCCCTATATTTGGTATATTCAAGTTGTCTGTACCTTAGTACCTCTTTTCTTTGCTGATGGGCATTGCAAGTCCATGGGTTTTTTTCTGGGGGAATTTGTGTTATAAGGAAAATATATTTATGCAAGGGGGGGGGGGGCTATAGTTTTTTAAGTAAGGGGGCTTCGTCTAATGCGCACTGGGTTACTTCAGGGTTTTTTTCTGGAGCGTCACAACTTTTACTAGCCGGCGAGAAGCAGGTCTTACCAGCAGGCTACCACCTTTGCTAGCAGGCCACAAGTTTACTAACGGGCCACAACTTCGATTGGGGGGCCACAGTCCAATTATCAGCCCATCTTGACACCGAGCTATCGAGACCTCGGCGAGATCTTCCCCTCGGGGCCATCAAGTGGCAGTACCTTATCTATGGGGCATCTATAGGTGCCCGGCGCCTCCACCAGAGTCGACGACCGGATTTGGGTATCGTACTGTAACGGCGCCCTTTACTTACTTTTTGCGACCTCCTGTATTTCGGTTTTCTCGGGCGCCACCTCTTTGATATTTACAGCGACAAAGGGGATCGCTGTTCGCCTATCGGGTAGCCTTTAGACAGTGGAGAAACGGTTGTCCAAGGTTCGGTTTTTAAATACTCGGAATCGGTCCCTGGTAAATGAAACACTCCGTGTAAACAAAATAATGGTCGTGTTTATCCGACAGTAAGTATACACCTAACTTTCTTATAGCTAAAAGTATCAGACAACGTATTTATTCTAAGCGACCCAACCCGGTAATACGTAAGAAAACTCAAAACGGTAGTAAAAGAATCGAAATCTCTAATCGCGCGGTAGACTGTAGCGGTGCGGAAGCCCCACGGTAAGTATATTAGCAATTACGTTAAATGGTAGCGGCACGGAAGCCCTACTGTAAATATGGCAGTAAATACGGTAAACTGTAGCGGTACGGAAGCCCTACGGTAAATATAGCAGTAAACACGGTAAACGGTAGCGGTACGGAAGCCCTACGGTAAATATGGCAGTAAATACGGTAAGCGGTAGCGATACGGAAGCCCTACGGTAAGTGCGGTACTAGATACGGTGAACTGTAGGGGTCCGGAAGCCTACGGTACGTGTGGCAGTAGATACGGTACGGAAGCCCTACGATAAATACGGTATACGGTTCTCAATAGCTCCAGCTCTATGACACGGTCGGTTCAGCAGAACGGTTCCCTAACTCGGACGTGAAGCCTGGATGGACTTAGTTTGGAAGGATACTTAGCCGGGATTACTCCACTTGCCAAGCCAGGATGGCCGGGATTACTCCGCTTGCCAGGGCAGGATGGCCGGGATTACTCCACTTGCCACTAGGGAAAGGATTATGGACCAGGAATACTGTACGACGGATATTTACCTGCTCGGTCGGTCGGTCCTTCCCGGTTTGTCTGGAACTGTCTCCTACTGGTGGGGTATGCTGCCTGCTCGGTGCTAGACTGCCTCTCGACTGCCGACTGACTCGACTCCGGACTGACTGCCCGTTCGTTCTACTTCGGTACATCTGATTTTATATGATGAGGCCTGCGCGGTCCTCAGAACTTGCGAAGTGGGGCTCACCGCCGCCGGTACGGTGCGTACTACTGATACCAGGAAAACCTTGCGTAAATTGCGGAAAGTATTTTCCTGTATTTTCGCGCGGTTTTCAGTAAGATAGTAATGTATATATTATTTTTACGATAATTTACCAAAACGAATGGTGTTTCTATGACACCAAATACCAAAGATACGGTTTAACAACAATTAATTAGGCTTACGCTCTGTAATATAAGAAAAATTAAGTAACATCGTTACAGTACAGAAGCTTTATCTTTCATGAATTCTTTTGTTTATCAGTAATATAATCGCTCTTGATTTTCCTTCTCTTAATATAAATCAAACATTGACTGCCAAGTTCTGAGATAGCTCATTAATTTTATTTTCATTTATTCACTGGTTTGTCGGACCGGTTAATCTAACCGCTCTGAATTTTATTTCTTTATAATATAAGTCAAGCATTGATAGCCAAGCTTTCAATAGTTTTATTCTAATTTTATTTCTTTTATTAATTTATCGAGTCATTTGATTTAATTCTTGTGGCCGTTCATTGCTAGATTCAAAATCGGTGCAGCTATTAGCGCACGCATACCTAGTTGTAATTAGCTTAGTTAACCTCAAAGTGATCACTTCGGTTAGTAGTATTTAGTGTATTTAGTTGTAAGGCATACAGAACCGAGTATTAACAACAGAATTGGTCTCCATACCATCACCATATTGTACCTATTAGTAGTTAAATTTAATATTCATCTGACATTCTTTGTCTTTAACTAACAACATCTCAATTTTACTCCCGATAGATTGTTGCTGTGTTTTCAAAAAAAAAGAACTTAGTAGCAAATATATTGTTCCTTAAATTTTAGATTGTATTTTCGTGTTAAGTTAAGCTTGAGTACCTTTTGATTTAATAAACCAGCCTATATGCTCGTTTTCTTGTTAGGTTGAAATTAAGTACCTTTTAATTTAATAAGCCGGCCTAGCCACCCTGCACAACACCAGCAGAGCTTTTTCAGTTTAGTTAGATAGAACTGATGGCGCTCTAGCGACCCCACTACTGGGGCGGCGCATTTGCAATACGACTCTCCGGGGCTAGGTTTCTTTTTAATTAAAAAAAACAACTTCAATCAGAAAAACGTGTTGCAATGTATGTATTATGGTCTCTTATGTTGTAGAAATCTATTGGTTCGGTAAATTTGCTGTCTGTGAAATGGTGCATGAGCCCAAGGGCCAGCCCAGCGCCTGGAAATCTGAATGGCTGTGGAGTTCCAAAATCCAGGGCTCAGGAAGCACTTAACCAACATAAATTTAAGCCGTATAAATATAGGATTGTGCAAAATTTACATCCTTGAAATTCACAGCGACGTGTAGAGTTCTGCAAAACGTCAGATATCAAGCCATTTATATATGGATAATTTGGTCAGATGAAACATATATTAGCAGCTCACGGATCTTCAACAGACTGATTAATAGCGGTTATTGGATGCCGGAAAATAGTCATGCCATGTTTTGCCATCGAACGTCAAGCCTGCTTTGGTTTCAGTGTTTCCAGCTTCATTCTGGGATTTTAATTAAAATAATTTATATATGAAGGCAGCTTGTCAGATACTAGAAAATATTTTACTACAAATTCGTGATAACAATTAACAATCCATTAGCGCAATTGCAGCAAATATATTTAAAAGAAAATGGAGCTCCGGCTCATAATGCCCACATAGACATATTTGGAAAAAACTTTCCTAATCGCTGGATTAGCACACATGGTGCAATAAGATGTCCCCCTAGGTCACCTAATTTGTTAGTATATGATTTTTTATGGAGCTACTTAGAAAATAAAATTTATGGTACTCAACATAACACTATGGCATCATTACGAACCGCGAACGGAAACATAATTAAGAATCTTGCAGTCATGACCATTGATAATCATGAACGCAGTACAAAGAATGAGCAAAGTGTGTTATTCCTGTATCCGGCACAACGATAATCAGTTTGAACAGTACCTTTATAGTGTTTCTTAAAATGTGAAGCATTTGTACTTTTCAATCATATTTTACATCGAATTTCCTAGTAGTATTTAGAGTTAGGCTGATTAATGATATTATTATAAATAATTACTATCATACTATCAGGCTTTGTTGTTAAAGTTGTTAGTTCATTATAATAATTTCTTCATTTTTTCCTTTTGTTTTCATGTTGTCTTTGCACTACCAATAAATTTGATTAAATAGTGCGATTATTTGTTAATATATTTTACAAAAATTAAATAATAAACTAAAATTCAACGATGTTTACAAAATATAAGTTAGTGTTACCTAAATTTGCTAAGTAAATAATCATGTTAACCAGCACTTTTTTAACACAGTTCGCTGCTGACTAACGTTGACATTTCAAATAGAAATAAATATTATGTTTTATATATTCTTTAAAATCTCTCAAAGAGTGAAACTGAATAATGAAAATATATACAGGGTGTTCTATAGAAAAAAACATAAGGATGGATCATATCTTAAAAATGGTGCTCTTGAAAAGCAGTTTTTGCTGTGTCGATGAGATGTAAGATAACTGAGGTATAGGGAGTGCCTGAAAAGTGAGAAATAATTATTTCTTCCTTTAGCTCGAATATTAAGAGAGTCAAAAAAATTCTGTTTGCGGCATCTTTTGTTTCACAATATTAGCGACATGACCTGCAAACCGAATCTTTCTGTCTCTACTAATAACCGAGATATCCTGTAATAACCCGGACACCCCGTCGCAGGATATTGAAGTATGTTCTTTTCCTTGTACATAAGGGTTTTTAGGAAATCGAAACCCCTGCGCTAATGAACCATTTTCGTAATTTCATATTCAACCTGGCATGCAACACTTATATGACACTTAAATTTATATAATATGAAATATCGAAAAATACTTAAATAAATTGAGACATAACAACAATCGATTGAATGACGGATTTATTACCACGGTGCTTCCAAGTTAGTAATCTGTGCCTTGAATAATTTTTTGCGGCACTTCCTCACCAAATATAATAACGTGTCACAGCCTTGTGCTTTCAGTTTATATCGTTTTTTTGATTTTTAAATATTATTATGTGAATCGATAGGCTCAATAAACTTAAGACTATATATCCAGTTATTTAAACTCTGATGCGGTTTCTCAAATTGCTGATTAATTTAAATTTAGTGCATCTTTTCTAAGCTTATCTGTTCTAGAATGTTTATTGATAATAAACTATAAAACGCTGAACAGGATTTATATCGAATTTTATCTTTTGTTATGTTGTTAACCAGTATTTAAATAATACTTTATCTTTTACACTGTAACATACAGTATTTCATGGTGCATGTTACACATTTTTAAGCTTTTTATGTTTAAAAAATACTATATATCTTTTAAATATTTAATAATATACATACAGTATATTGCTAGATGTCGTAATAATAGTTTCTGAATTTGTATCCTTGTGTCGACAGATTTGCATTAGAAAACCTAGACAATTTTATTAGCAGTCTATTACCTTGTAGAGTTTTGGGTGTTCCTACGAAGCCGACTCTCATTGGCCTACGAAACATGACGTCAGGATCACTGTTAATGCGAGGCTCATGTTGCTACAGAGTGATCAAATATTTGACGTCATCCTAGGCGCCTCACCAATAGTGTAGCACTTCGGCTTATGAAAAGTCCCTATGAATTTTAAAAATAATTGGTTAAGCGCAGAGCTGGGAGGAACTAGTAACTAAGTTACTGAATGTAACTTAGTTATACTGTAACTTCGATGTTTTTTAAATACCGCAAAAGTAACTTGTAACTAGTTACTTTTACGAAGTAACTTGTAACTATTACTTTGAAAAATAACTTGTTCCAAAGTAGATGCTTCTTACAATGTCGACTCTCCCGCCCCTGACTAGTCAGTCCGTCAAATATTTGAATATGAATGATTAGCTACCCATACACCAGCGTTCATTACCAGCATTCATTCTTCTAGCGTTCTTTCCTTTCAAAATATTAAAAGAATAATAAAACTTTGATCGCCCCCTAACACAAATAATTTTCGTGCAATCTTTCCTCTCAATTTTTCCCCTGGTTCAGTCGTCTCATATTTTGCGGGGAAAATAATCTGCTTAGAGGCCACTAACGTAAAAATCATATTCTCCAGATATTTCTATCCAAAGCGCCTGTGAAAGGAAAGAGTGTTGGATAGTGGACAAATTAATCATCTGGGAGGACACTGTTCCTCTCAATTATTACTCATTAACTGGCGTTCTTTCCTGCGAGATTCGACATTCCCATGGGAAAGAACGCTGGTGTATGAGTATCAATCTTGTCGGGCTTGAACGTCGTTATATCGTGACAAGAAAGACGATATGCGGATCTATCATCTTATTACTCATTAACTGGCGTTCTTTCCCGCGAGATTCTAAATTCCGGCAGGAAAGAATGCTGGTCTATGGGTAGCTATTATACCGTTTTCTTTTTGTGTCTTTATTATAACTATCTTATCTATTGTTCTGTGTTTTATTTTGCTATATAATCCGCATTTTTGTTTATTTTAGCATACTTCCGCGAAAATGCTGTTTTTTTTCGTTCTTTTTATGTGATTTAAATAAGAAGTAGCTTTGTAACTGTAAGGTGCTTAGTTACTTTTTTTTTAATGTAACTTTTTCCAATTAACTTAGTTACTTTTTGAAATGTAACTTGTAACTAGTTACATTTTAAAAGTAACTATCCCGACTCTGTAAGCCGTATATGTTTTTAAGTTTGATCGCGCAAAAATATTTTTAACGTGTGTCTGAATCGGCCAATAAAAACACAAATTAATCTAAATATTTTATTTTGTTTCAGGTAAGACAAGATAAAACTAATGGTTAGAAATCAGTGAATAGAAGCAGCGAGTCGAATCAGTGATTGGAACAACCGAACCCATTACTTGGTAATGTATCAGCGGATTTCATGACATGATTTGTTCCAAAACCTGGGATTGTGCAAGTTAATAAATTGGACAAAGATAGTCAATATAGCAGGAGATAGTAATTTCGACTAAGCACTAAAGAATTCCCTATATATATTATATACTAAATTCTAATATTATGAAGAATTATTGTTCTTCCAGAATGCGATCTACTTTATACTCCCTAATAAGGCGTTCTTATTGTTTGCTTTTAAAAAACTTTTACACATTTTCCTGATATGATTTATAGGACATATTATTATGTATTTACATATAAAATATAAAATGTATATTACGCATCAAATTCTGGATCTAATCATCAATATACTCGACTGTAGGGTTAATTTAATAGGTGTCCCTGAATTGTTGTCTTTTCCTATTCATGTATACTTCTCGAGAAAATGTTATAACCGAAAAGCGGACACTATCGAGCATGATGAATCTCGTGGAAACCTTCAAAACCGAGTCGCTTATATGTGTACAAAGTTTTCTCGTATACTTGAACTCTCACTTAGAGAAATTATTTTAAGAGGTACCAAAAATCTTTAAATATAAAGGTTGTAGAGTTTTTAATGAACCGCCAGTTTTTTTTTATCGCGCTCCCGTTTGCATCATTTTGACGACCGACATATCTTTCGTATAAGCATAGTAGAAATAAACTAGTAGCACCACTTCCCCAAATATTTTCAGCCGGCCGCCGAAAATCCGCAGATTGTTGGCAGCATGTGGAGCGTTTTAGTTTAATCAGTCGTTCGTGTGCAGGCAGAGTGTTCAGAACAGAGTCGGATTTGTGAAAATCCTTAATTTTATTTGTATTTTAATATTTTATTTGGACTTCGGTGGAAATATATACGAAGCAATGTGAAATACAAAGGCAAATAGGTAAAATCTATTGCCGGATCAGCGAATAGATGTAAGGTCAGTTGGGGTAAGTGTGTTTTGGGGTAAGTGCGATCCCTGGCTATAAAATCGTCAAATTAACAAATAGATGCGGCAACACTGTGAAAACGTGTTCGTTAGATATTACTTTTTACGTCATTCTCATGTGACATGTGCATCAACCGACATGTTAGCTTGGTCAAAAGGCACACCACTCGTCATCTTCAAAGGGAAACACGTTTACGACGAGTGGACTGCTCCGGAGGAAGACTCCAAAAATCCAGAGATTGTTTACGCTGCTACAAAAAAAGGCTGGATGGAATCAGAGGTCTTTCAAAACTATTTTGCAAAAGTCTTGATTCCAAACTTCAAAGGTAAGCGCCCTATACTCTTGGTGTACGATGGTCATGCTACGCACATTAGTATTAGTCTAATTGAAGAGGCTATGAAGGAGCAGATAACTATCTTGATGCTTCCTCCACACTCCAGTCATCTGCTTCAACCTCTAGATGTCGCCGTCTTCAAACCAATCAAGGACCGGTGGGACATTAAACTAGTAGCAACGAGAAAATCCGGGCCAGAAAATATAAAAAAAACCTTTTCGACGCTGGCTAAAATCATATGGCAAGAAACAGACCCTGTGATAATGCAAAATGGGTTCAGGAAAGCCGGTATACATCCCTTCAATGATCAAGTTATAGCGCCCGAAAAGTATGATCCCGTAGTCTATAGAAGATGGCAGTATAGTAGAAAAGTTGTTTATGTGACAGCGGAAGATCAAGCTGAAGACGAAGGAGAAACTGTTGATCCACCGAATAAAGAGCCGTCATCTGGTCCATCAGGCATATCAGCCAAAAACCTTCACTCTGATACAAATAAAGTCATAACATTCGAGCAAATCTTAGTCGAAAGCATGAAACCTGTTGATAAAGGCATTGAAACAAAAAAGCCTAAGAAGAGAGTATCAACTGAAGCTGAGGTCATAACAAGAAACGATGTGTTACTGCGTCTGAAAGAAAGAGAAGAGGCACAAAAAAAAACAAAAAGAAAAAAAATGAAGAAAAAATAAGAATAACAATGAATCTTTAGCTTCGGACAGTGACGAAGACATTGAACAAACGATTGAATATACAGAAGAAGACTCAGGCGATTTGGAAGATATACGTAAGGAAATAAGTGAAGAGAACGCTGATCTACATGAAGTGACGAGGAGCTTATCAGAATTATCAGGTGACAACTGGGTTTTGGTTAAATTTACAAGAAAGAGAAATAATATTAAATACTATGTGGGCAAAGCAGTAGAAATCAATGGTGAAGAGGTAGAAACTAAATTTTGTAGAAAAAGTGAGTTCTTCAGAAAAAAAATCAATATTCAAGTTTCCTTTTGTTGACGACATTTCCACTGTCTCCTAAACTGATATTGTGAAGCTATTACCAGATCCAGAGATAGGAAGACGAGGAGAAATATCTTTCCAAGTAGCATTTACAGGCTACACAGTAGAATAAATTAATGCATTTTTAGTTCTAAGTTCGTTAGTTTAGGCTTGAAAAGTTATTTTTTAATTTTAGGTTTATTAGTTTTAGCATCAAAAAATCATTTTGTACTTTAGAGTTTCTCAGTTTGAGCTTTGTTCTCATTTTTAGGATTAGGTAAAATTTTAATATTCTGTTGTCTATAAGTGAACGAGTTTGTAACTTTTTTATTATTAAAGATATCCTAAATCTGAAAAAAGCATTTCATTCAGAAAAAAACGAGCAAAACGCTCTTGCCCCACAAGTTATCATGTTGAGCTCATACACAAAGTTAAACGCAAAAACGCACTTACCCCATTTGTTGGGGGTATATAAGTGCGTACACTGACATCAAAAAATATATATATTTTTTTCAACTATCAAGAAGAAAAAATAACATTTTGAAATAGTCAAAATGTAGTCCTTAATATGTGTGCGTTTTAGGCAAAAAAAATTCGTGGGTCACCGGAAATATATAGGGAACCTTAGAACTGCCTATATTTGAACTATGTTAATTTTGTATCGCACTTACCCCAACTGACCTCAGTAATAAAATTAGGAGAATGAGGCGACAAGACCGGAAAAATCGTCTAGGTGTCGGATTTTTTTTTAGAGAGAATAGGATTTTGCATGCTATTTCTTCGATATAAGTACATATATTATGGTCGTAAAGTAAGGAATAAATTCATTATCTCGTAAACTACAATTTTTTTTTAAAATCGCCCGGACCCGTCGATTTTGTTTTTCGATCGCGCATATTCTGACATAAAATGTAGATATACCAAATAATCCAAATAAGAGTGACAGAAAATAGTTATTTGTTTTACTAGGCAGCAAAGTAGTAGATTGACTGCCGCGGCTGATAGTTCATAGCCGAGCGTAGCGAGGCTAGGAATTCAGCTAAGGCAGTCAATCTACTTTGCTGCCGAGTTGAACATATAATTTTTTCTCCGATTGTTTATAAGGATATATGTATATTGTATATTTGCAAATTATTACAATTCCCACAATCTTTTTATTTTTCCTGTAGTGATAAATTAAGACAAAATTTGATAGAAATCGCAATTGTTGGAACGGTTGGTTGCTATGGAAATGTATATGTCCATAATAATTATAGTTTGACAACTTATGTCAAACGTTTTATTCCCATAGAGACTAATCACTTTGCTGCCTAGGCAGCAAAGTACTTACTTTGCTGCCTGGACAGGAAAAGTAATACTTTGCTGATTGATATGTGTCTGCAAAATTAATATTTGCTGTCAATCGGAGAAAAAAATATTTTTTTGTTAAATGGAATATATTATACATATTATTGCATATTCGGATTCTTCGGAAAATTCTAAACATTTTCATGTAGCATGTGTTATACCTAAGTCCAAGCGTTTTGGAGTTATTTTCATTCAAAATTTGAAAAGTGAAAAAAAGTCATGGAGAAAACAAAGAATCACATTATTTTAAAAATATAAAAATTTGGTGAAATTAAAAATAATTTTTCCTAAGTAAATGTTCGAAGTGTCTTCCGTTGGTCAACTGACAATAGCCTAACCGATCTACAAATTCTTGCTGAACATTTCGAACCATTTGGGGTGTAATTTGCCGAATTTCTTGCTGGATGCGATGTTTTAAATCATCTAAATTTGCAGGTTGGCTTTTGAATATTTTTCCCTTAAGGTATCCCCATAAAAAAAAGTCGAGTGGTATTAAATCGAGTGACCTTGGCGGCCACTCAATAAAACCACCTCTTCCAATCCACCTATTTGGAAAAATATTGTCCAAATAAGTACGAACTCCAGCGAAATGTGGGGGAGCACCATCTTGTTGCAACCAGATATTATGATGTGGCAAATCGGGACATTCTAACTCAGAAAAAAAGGCGGCCAGAGCTGGAACAAGATCTTCTTCTAAAAAACTCAAGTATCTCTCGCCTGTTAAATTTTCGTCAAAAAGGAAAGGCCCTATAATAGTGTCATCAACAACGCCAGCCCACACATTGATTTTTTTATTAAATTGTGTGTCTCCTCTCATCCAGTATGGATTTACATCGGACCAATATCGATAATTTTGGGTATTTACCTCACCATTTAAGCAAAAAGTGGCCTCATCGGGAAAAAAGATATTTTTTTACAAAATTTGGATTCTCGAAACACATATCCTGTAACCGGTCACAAAATTCAAGGCGCCTCTCATAATCTCCTTCAAAAAGTTCTTGGAGAACTTGCGTTTTATAAGGATGGTATTTATTTGTATGCAGTATTTTAAGGGCAGTTGTTTTTCCAATATCCACGTCCCTTGCTATCTGCCTAGATACCACATGCTGATTATCTTGAACCGCCAAAATTAAATGTGTCCGACGATAAAATCCTTTTTTAAGAACAATTTATTTTTAAAATAAGACTAACAATATGAATGCAAGCAATGGAATGACACAAATATCTAAGTTACATGTATTTATAAGATAGGTATGCTGCGGTTGCAGTCTCCAGGTCTGGTCCAGGTCAGCAGGAATGGTACATGTAACTCCTCACTCCTTAAGAAGCGAACATAACGGAGTTTGGGTGCGTTTCTTCATCCCCTTTGGAAGCTACGTCGGATTTCCTTTTGCGTATTCCTTTGGATTGACACCTTCTGGAAATCCATTTTTGTATCTTCTTC
>MU185354.1:79915-101264 GCA_016904865.1 Pissodes strobi
TGGGGTAGCGGTCTAGGGCTGAATAGAAACTCTTTTTCTACAAACGCCGAGCTTTCGGAAATTTATTGTTTCCTTTGTCAAGGCTACAATTACAAAGCAGAATTTTACACTTCTAGAAGTTATAGGTACATATAGTTATTTAATTAATTAAATTAGATTTATTAAAAGGTTCGTTATGAGACTTACGTGCAAAGCGAGTTTACTATGGGTCCATTAATAGATAGCATGAAAAACAGTGCGTGCACACAGGAACAACATATTATTGTTTATTACATTTTCGTATTATTAATTTGCTAGAACAAGCAGTTAGTCTGCCTGCATATATTCACCATTTTTCGACTACGGAATGGATGCGAACAAAGAAATGTACATAGTTTTTTTGAATTTTATGGTTTTTACTTCTTATTGGGTGTTTGTAGCGCGCCATCTATTCTTGATTTGGCGGTAGGTTGAATTTTATTGCTAACAGTCAGAACGATGTTGGGTCGTGTATTAATTAATTATTGTACAATTTATTTATATTTCTTAATCCAATGCAGAGAATGGTGAGCATTTAAGGCATGTGTCCTAGTAATTAGCTGGACTTTTACGTGAATGAGACATTGTTTGAAGTACTAAGTTCACTGTTCTCAGCATTCTGATTTCTGTTTAGACATGACAGTATGTAAGAGTAGATGACACTGAGATTATCTAAATCTTTTCTTTTATTTATGCAGTTGTTTTCTAGGTGGATTTCCACCATTTCTAAGAATTGCCTTTTTGTTGAGTTAATTTCAGTGCCAATCACTTCCACATCTGTAAAGTCTATGTTATGCTTATTTTCTATTACATGCTCTGACAGGGCGCAAGTTTTTTTATTTAATCTGCAGTCACTTTTATGCCTAGTTATTCTATCTTTGAAAACAGTGGATGTTTGTCCTATGTAATTCTTTTCACAGTCAATACATTTGAGCTTATATACTACGCCGGATCTTTTTAGAGTTTCATCCGAATCTTTTAGCCTGGAGAAAGTATTGCCTATCTTCATTGTGTGTTTACCACATATTTTATCATTGACTTGTTGTGTAAGGTTTTTTTCTAATTTATGTGTGAGTTCTTTAATATATGGTATTGAAAAATAATATTTTGGTTGATTAGCAGTTAGAAAAGCAGATATTTCTGGGGAGATAGCTAAATTATACTGAGTGTTGTTATCCTGATGGGATGGTGAATGTTCATTTGGTTCGGTTTCGTCTAATTGAGCATTGAGGTCTTGATTGTTGATAGAGTTAAATAAGAATTTTTTGAGAAACCAATCTGGGTAAGAATTATCTTTTAAAATGAGGTAAAGCCTCTTAAGATTCTCGTTAATGCGTGATCGATGGCAAATTTTTCTGATTCTATTACCTAGTCCCATTACTAAATTGATCTTCATTTTTTGAGTGTGATAAGAGTGGAAGTTAATGTATCTTCCTGAGTACGTGGGTTTTGTGTACCAATCAGCAATAATGATGTTTTGATCAGTTCTGATTAGTTTAGTATCCAAAAATGGAACACTATTGTTCTGTTCACATTCCATGGTGAACTGAATGTGATTGTTATAACTGTTAAATATTCGCAGAATATCATCTGTGCTGTTTTTTGGTACACTTGTAATTACGTCATCCACGAATTTTTTAAAAAAAGGCAAATCGAAGCCTAGCTTTGGAATGGATTCATCTAACAAATCATCCATTACGTACTGGGAGGCAATTGGTGAAAGTGTGGCTCCCATTGGAGTGCCCAGAATTTGTTTATAGTATCTACCATCGAACCTGCAGTAAGTTGAATCGAAAACAAATTTTATAATTTCAAGAAAATCATTTTGTGTTAGATTAGTATATTCAGCAATCCGTTCCCAGTGTTTAATTATGCTGGTTTTTATTAGTGAAAAAGGTATATTGCTATATAGCGATACTACATCCAGGCTAATTATTACATAATTTGGTGGGAGTTGTTTATTGTTGATAAAATTGGCAAACGTGAAACTATCTAATGTATAATAATCATTATTTCTGTTATAGGCTTTTGTTAGTATATCAGTGACAAATTGTGACAATTTACCATTTGGTGCATTGATTGAGGAAATTATTGGTCTTAATGACAAGATTGGTTTGTGAATTCACAAACCAATCTTGTCATTAAGACCAATAATTTCCTCAATCAATGCACCAAACGGTAAGTTGTCACAATTTGTCACTGATATACTAACAAAAGCCTATAACAGAAATAATGATTATTATACATTAGATAGTTTCACGTCTGTCGAGAATATATTTGTAGCATTCAAATTGTAAATGGCAGAACTATATATTTTGTGGGCACGTGATAATAGTAGAAACGTCTCAATAAGGCCTGTTTCAGATATACACAGCGACCGCGCAAACGGCGCCGTTTGAACGGTACTGTTCCATTATGTTGCCACACACACGGCTCGGGTGCATGTGAAAGCACTCATTATGTCATGCGCCCTTTAGCCGTTTAAACGGCGCCGTTTGGACCACCACTTTCCTTAGGCTTGTTTCACACATGAGTGTTATTCAATAGTAGTAAGTATATGAAGTTTTAATAGGGATTCATGCGAAAAAGATGAATTCAAGGTTTCTATAAAATATTGTGTAAGTATATGAGTTCTAAATATAGAATGAATGCCTGGTCATGAACTGCACGAGTCGACACAGTAGCCGTATTACGAATAACGTCCGGCCTTGGGCTGTAATCAGTCGGTATAAGCCGGGTAGGAAATTGCAAGACTGCAGCAAATTTACACTTGAACTTATGGGGTCAGGCGGATCAATAACTAAGGATCTACTTTAGAAGCACCAGGTTTAACAATAATTGGAATCCGCTACCAATATAATTAACTCTCAGATATTTTTCTTGTTCGCTCTCTTCATCTGAGAAAGCAAATGAGTCATAAAAATTGATTTGTCAAGATGCTGGACATCGTCGCATTTTTCTCAATTATATGAGTTTCTTTATTAGATTTTTATTTCTACAGTCCAGTTCCACTGTCTTCTTGTTGGAAATAAAAACAAAGCCAATGTTCGTAAGTAACCTATTCTTTTATAGTTGTGATTTGGCAGGATACTTTGAATTGATTTTATTTCATACTGTTCGATATATCGTTATTGATGTTACTCATTTGAGTACGATAAATGAGATATTATAGTGAGAGCCAGCATGTGTCCGATATTATTGTGAAGGATTCTTGTCTGCGAGTCAAATTTTTTTACCTATTTCTCCACCACATGCGGACATCGTCGTCACCCAAGATCGCTACTTCAGCCGGATCTAGATTTTCTCTTATATAATAGGATAAGATTAATAGGAATAGATTCATATCATTCTGCAGTGCCACACACGCTATTAAGGTTATAAGTTTTTAGTTTGGCACCTATATAATTATATTTTGAGAGTTATGTATACAATGTTCCTGTGTTCGCTTGACCTAATGGAAAACGTCAAGGTGGTTGAACTGCGTATAGTTTTTGTTTTTTTTATGAAAGTGCCTAAACATACGAAGAAAGCAAAGAAATGTCCACGAGAGTGTTCTTCTTCTTCATCGGCTAAAGAAGTACCAGTAATAGTGAGGGCCAACGCCTACGTAAGGAATCATAAACAAGTTATAAAACGGAAAATATATCTATTTTGTTTTATGGCAATGACAGACACACACTAAAGGGAGATCCTATGGGACTCGACCAGCGGTGTTTATGCGAAGATGTTGATTGACACGTTTCTTGAATAGCTGTAGGTTGTAATTTATTTATTTATTTATTTATTTATTTGGAATAGGTACTTAGCAGATACGACATCCAATTACAAAGTACACTGAGATACAAATATGGTTAAGTTATACATTTTAGCCTAAATTACACAATTTAAAATTGACAGATTTGTATAGAGAATAGCTTTAAAACAATTTAAACTAATACTAAATATATCACAGTCAGGTAGGGTGGTAACCAATTTACAAGCTCTGTACTTAAATTAATTAATATAAAAATTTGAAAGGGGAATATCTTGCAAGTAAAAGGTACTTGAAGCCCTTGTATTATACTTAGGCACGTTAAAGGTAAGTTGTTCTAAAAACTCCGGATTGTCAATATTATGTATTATTGTTTTCCAGAGATATCACAAATCAGCTATTTGCCGTTTCTTTTCGAGGAAAAGTAAACCATATTGGCCCAGCAACCTATCTTTTGTGATAAAAAGGTCATAAGTTCCAGTTTACTCAAAATGTAGATAGCGAAGAGCTTTGGTCTGTATTTTTTCCAAACTGTACAGCCCTGGATTAAGGGGGGGGGGGGGGCTATGGGGGCTATAGCCCTGGGCCCCATCATTACAAGGGGCCCCCAAACAATACGACATCGATATATTATTTCCTCACATATCTACTACAATAAAAAAAATCCAGGCACTGCAACAATCCCAGCAGTCAAAATCGGCAAACTATTTAGAAATCATCGCAAAGGAAGCCGACACAGAGCGGCTTTTATAAAAAAGCATCTTTCAACAAGGTATTGCCAGTACGGTGGTAGTTGACTTTTAATTTTACAGTGTTGTTATGCTTATATACTACACTAACTTTATTTTCATTTTTCAAAGATTTAGTTTAGTACATCGTAAGCTTCCCGCAGATCTAAAAAACATAGAAAACCTAAATAGGTTTAAGGATGAGGTAACAGGCTTCCTACTGGCGAAGTGTCTATACACATTTGGTTTTGAATTTTGAATGTTGGTGATGTGCAAACTTTCTATGTACTGTTTTATTGGATTTTTTTAAAAATATTTTAAACATTGTCTATCTTACTTTAAGGTTTGTTTATTTTTGCTTTAATTTTTGTTTCAAAAATGTGTTTTAGATTTTGTAGGCCTTTTTTGGCAAACCATGTTTTGTGACGTTTCTATGTCATTGTAATATAATTGAGTCGGCAATAAAGGATATTATTATTATTATTATTATTATTATTATTATTATTATTATTATTATTATTATTATTACATTATTGATATTAAAACACACCAGGTACGTCAAGAACTTTTTTTGAGACTCATATTGGCAACATTAATAAAAAATTATTAATTATTAATAAAATGAATCTCGAAAAACCACAAGATGGCAACAGCGAGAAAAATAACAAAACTCTCAGGCTGGCTTTTTTGTTTTTGTTTTTACTTTTAAATAGACCGCGATTTTAATTTTTCTTGTTCGATCCTGAATTACGTAAAGCTTTCGTTTAAATAGTGCGTGGCTGCGTGCATGTGATAAATGCTAAAACAGTTTATAAAGTTAAGTTTTTAATTGTGCTCGATTCTCGAATCCAGTTAAGAAATGTCTAGTAGCAGGAAACATCTTAGTGGAGCTGCAAAACGTAATTTTAATAAGACCTTTAATTTATTGTCGATAAGCGTGATTATTACAAATAAAAATTCAGAAATGAAAGGAAAAGGGTTGTGCACTATGTGCGCATATCTGAAGTGAAACTTCTTAAACTTAAACGCCCTAGCCTTATACATGTCGTAACGGATTTGGTTAAAAAGTACTTTTTTTAAATATACCAATCAATTAACAAAAAGGGAAGGCCTAAATGAAAAAAAAATATTCTTCATAAAAGTTTCGCTTATGTCTTGACAAGGTAATAGAGGAATTAACAAAGATATCACAATAAAACATCGTAACGCTTTTTCGTGCCCTCTCGCCGTGCCGCGACGTTCAAAATTTACTCCCGGCGCGCGTGAAGAATTTTCAGTTCAAAAAGTTTTTGGCATGCGGAATTGCGGAATAGAACAATGATATCGGCAGTGTTGCCAGATTTCCTAATTTTGCGCTAAGTGTTGTAATTTTATCAGATTTGTTATTTCTAAAAAAATGCATTTTAAATGTATTTACAGATTCAGGAAGAAAAGGCTGATAAAACTAGAAATTTGCCGAAAGTTACAGACTTCTTTCGAATTTGCGAGACAGAGATCCATTCAGGTTCAAAGTCTGGGTTAGATAAAAATCCAGATAATCAAGAACTGCCTACGTGTTCAACTTCAAGTAACATCACAAGTATCGGTTTGTCAAGTGACAAAAACAGCAATGAGCAAGAAACTGTTGAGCAATCAGAAACAACGGAGACGCCTGAAACTGAAATTGAAGTCTTTCATCCGGAAGAAATAAGAATTGAGCAAGACCCAGCATTATGGCCACAAAAAATGAATGATTATGTTAGACAAGCTTATTTGAGAAAAGGTCCAGATTACTTCCAAAATAATGATGGAAAGTTTGAAGCATCAATAAGAAAATACGAAAAACAAAATCGATTTTTATCAATGAAACTTTTCGAAAGTCGCCAATCAAACGGGGAATCATATGTAAGAAAATGGTTAATGTATTCAAAATCAAATGGATCAGTTTATTGTTTTGTTTGTAAATTGTTTTGTTCAGATGTAAAAAATTTATTTATAACCGGATTTTCTGATTGGAAAAAGGCAGAGGAAAAAGTAAAATCTCACGAGCATTTTGTGGAGCATCGTAAAAATCTTTTAACCTGGAAAACGTATTTATTTTCTTCCAAAATAGATGTAGAAATAACAAAATCATTAAACAAAGAAATCGTGTATTGGAAAAATGTTTTCAAACGTGTTGTTGAGGTTGTCAAATTTATTGCTCAAAGGGGTCTAGCTTTTCGAGGTGATGACGAAAGATTAGGTTCTCCACATAATGGCAACTATTTAGGAATTCTAGAATTAATTTCAAAATTCGACCCTTTTTTATGCCAACATTTGGAAAATTTTGGACAGAAGGGCAAAGGCAGAGTGTCCTATCTCTCTAAGACCGTTTGTGAAGAATTGATCAGACATATGGGCAAACTGTTTGACAAAATTATAAATGAAATTAAGGAGGCAAAATATTATTCTATAATTGTACACTCTACACCTGACCTCTCTCATGTAGATCAGTTGTCTGTTGTATTTAGATACTGTTGGAATGGAAAAGTTCTAGAACGATTTCTTTGCTTTGTTCCTATTCATAGTCATACAGGAAAATCGCTGACGGACGAAATTTTGTTTCTTTTACTTACCAACTCCGTGAAAATTGAAAATTGCAGAGGACAAACTTATGACAATGCTAGTAACACGCTTTGCAAATATAAAGGTCTTCAAGCAGAAATCAAGAAAAGGAATGAACTTGCCCGTTATGTCCCTTGCGCAGCTCATTCATTAAATTTAGTTGGAGAATCTAGCGTTGATGAATGTGTTGAAGCCATAAGTTTTTTTGGTTTTTTGCAGAAATTATATGCCTTTTTTGTTGCATCTACACATCGCTGGGAAATTTTAATTAAAAACATCAAAAAACAAAATGAAGAAAATAGTGAACACAAAGTATTAGTTGTAAAGTCACTCTCTGTGACAAGATGGTCCTGTCGCGAACAAGCAGTAAAATCTCTCGTCAGCAATTATGATGGCATTTTCAATGCTTTACAACAATTAGCCGATAGCCCTTCAGAAAAAAAAGATACGAAAGATGACGCATTTTCATTAAATAAAAAAATGACAAGACTTGAAACAGCTTTTATGACTACGTTCTGGAATCAATTGTTGGAGCGATTTGATGCCACAAGTAAGTACCTAGAAAAACCCGGTCTTGATGTTATAACAGGACAAAAAATGTTAGTGTCGTTGATAGAGTTTGTTCGCGACCTACGAGACCAATTCGAATCTTTAGAGAAAAAAGCCAAAGGTATGTCTTCAGTTTTAAATATGTTTTACAAAGATGGGTATGAACGTAGAGGCATCAAAAAATTAGCAGATGGTTCAACAGAAATACCGCGACAAGGTCAAGATAAATTCCGCATAGAATCGTACCTACCGATAATAGATAAAATTCGATCCGAGCTTGAAAAACGTAATAGAGCTTACAAGGAAGTCAGCGACATTTTTGGATTCATTGGTCAATTACCCATCCTTTCTACTGAAGAGATAACTACTAAAGCTAGAAACCTAATTTTTCACTATTCTGATGATTTAGGAGACAACTTGGTTCAAGAACTACTTCAGTTTTCTGCATATTTAAAAACATTAAAAAATAATGAACCTATCACCAGTGTCCCTTTCCATTTAAGCCTTTTAATTGAAAAATATTTGTTAGATGTGTTTCCGGAAGTTTATATAGCTTTAAGGATTTATTTATGTATTCCGATCACTAACTGTGAAACCGAAAGATCGTTTTCAAAATTATCATTCATAAAGAACAAATATAGAACAAGTATGGGTTAGAAAAAATCCATGTAAATATACATATATTTTTTAATATACTTTTAATATATAAATATGGTTTATGATGAGTTATGCAGTGCTTTTTACTTACGCGAGTGTGCAAATCCGAAAATAATACATTTTTCCCTTATACCAATGTTGGGTATCCTATAAATTATTGGCCCCCTCCAAAGGAGGCCCCACGTATAAACTGAACCCCGGGCCCCGCAGAAGCTTAATCCGGCCCTGAAACTGTATTTGTGACAGTCATAGAATGGACTCCATACTTGACTACAATACTCCAGATGGCACCTCACAAACGTTACATATAAAGTTTTAATACACCTCACACTCGAGAACCGGCCAGTGTTCCGTATAAAAAAAAACATCCATTTTTGATGTCCTACCACAAATGACCTCCACATGATCATTAAAAGTTAACAAGCTGGCAAAGTTAATCCCCCAAAGCCTCAGTTACTTCAACCCTGATCCCTCATTCCGCATTCCGTAAACCTATTTATTCTATTGGCTGTTTCTTTCGGGTATATGTTACAATAGAACATTTATTAATATGTCAAGACATTGCCCAGGGACCAATTTACAAGTTTATTTACGCCCTGTTGCAGAACAACACAGTTGTCAATTGTTGATATTTCCTTATAAAGTTTTAGGTCATCAGCAAAAAGTTTAATTTTAAAGTGTTGCTACAATATGGTATGCGATACCACATCGAAGGCCTGAGAAAAGTCAGCATATATAACATCTACCTGACTCTGTCCATTCAAGGCCTCCGAGATAGTATCTGCAACGCATATCAAGTTGTTCAGTGTAGAACTATTTTTCAAAAACCCATGCTGGAAAACATACTATACAATACCGATTCAAAAACCTTGGCCGCAGCGGAGAGAATCGCATTCGGTCAGTGTGCCGTATCTCGATATTCAGAACAAATATTTACCTTTTTCTAGTGATCTGGAAAGACAGCGGTCTTTAAACTAAGATTAAAAATTATTCGAAGAGGATATCTAGTCAAAAGTCAAAAAGTCAAAAATCTCTTTATTTTAGAAAATACAATTTGCATGATGTATTAACAAAATGGCGTCAAAATAGTAATCTTAAAATCTTAAACTTAAACATAAACTTAAAACAAAAACTACAAACTCAAATAACACTAGTGACAAAGCAGACACACAATTAAAATGAAGAGTGAGATTATAAATTAAAATAATCAGAAGATAAAGTTAAGAAAATTGACACAGACATTAAAATTATTAAAGTTAACAGTCAACAGGTAATTATAAATTTAAAATGATTAAAGTTAAAATTGACAGTTATTAAAATGATTGAAGTTAAAAATGGACAAGTAATTATGGACTGTTGAGAAACTCAGCTACATTGTATGGCCCAATGTCAATGAGGCTTCTCATTACTTCTTTCTTGAAGTAAAAGACATTTTCAATTTGTTTTATTCGATCAGGCAGTTTGTTATAGTATTTTATACAAGAATAGGCAGGGCTGCACCTATATAGTGTCATCCTATGCTCGGGAATGTTGTAATCACTTGACCTGGTGTTATGGTCATGTCTAGGCAGGTGCTGTATAAAGAGATGTTTATTTTTATGTAAGAAAAGCACACATTCGTACACATGCATTGCTGTTAGAGTGAGCAAACCATGTTGCTTGAAGACACCTCTGCACGACTGAAGCCCACTCATACCAAGCACAACTCGAATTGCTTTCTTTTGTATTAGGAATACCCGCTCAGCTCGTATGCTGTTACCCCAAAACATTATGCCAAATCTAAGAACTGAACTGAAATTAGCATAAGTCATCAATAATGCTTCAAAGTCGAGGTAGTTTTTCAAAACTCGTAGACTGTAGCAACAGCTGCCCAGTTTTCCCGAAACATAATCGACCTCCCTTTCCCAACCAAGGTGGCAGTCAACAACTATACCTAGGAACTTTGCATCTGCCGTGAAAGTTATGTTTTGATTCAGTAAGTTTCCCTCAGCTGGGCACTCACAAGTTGATTGTTTAGTTCTAAAAATTACAAAAATTGATTTTTCTGCATTGAGTACCAGGCTGTTCTGGACAAACCACTCACTCACCGACCCCAAACACTCTCCACCAGTTCTCAGCACAGTCTCGACCGAACGCCCCCCCGTCAGCAGGCTTGTGTCATCCGCATAGTTTACCATTGATGTTTTTCCAGTTGAAATCACTCTGCCCAGATCGTTAATATAGCATACAAACAATAAAGGTCCGATCACGCTACCCTGAGGCACACCCATAGATATCAGCCTGTCACCTGAAAAATAGTCATTACCATTCAACCGGACCAAGATCCTCTGCATGTGATTCCACAAGTAGGACCGCACCCACTCCAGAGGAGCACCCCTAACTCCGTAATGTGATAATTTATCGAGCAATATGTTATGATCTAGACTATCAAAGGCCTTTGATAGGTCTAAAAATGAGCCAAGCGCTACTTGATGGTCCTCAAAGTACTCTACGATCCCACTCACAAAGTCATACACTGCAGTATTTATTGACCTTCCTGGCAAAAAACCATGCTGACTCAAACCTATCAGTTTTTGGGAAGAGAAGAAACCTACCAAACGAGCACACATTGCCTTTTCAAAGATCTTCGAAAAAGAGGATAAGAGGCTTATTGGTCTGTAGCTCTCAGGCAGAGCGGGATCACCCTTCTTAAACAATGGTTTAACAATTGCAAGTTTGAGGTTATCGGGAAAAAATCCAAAAGAAAATTAATTATTTATTATGTAACAAAGAGGAGTTACCAGTTCCTTTGAGCACGCCCTAATTATACTAGTAGGAACCCCATCATGCCCGCAGCTTTTTTTTATTTTTTAGACTATTTATTATTCCAATCAGCTCTATGTTGGTAGTGGGTGTTAGAAAAATGGTGTTATTGTGGAGTGGCATCTTACAGTTATATTGCACATGCTCTACATCGCTAAGTAAATTAGAAGCCGCCTGAATCATATAATCATTGAGAAGATTGCTTACATCCTGAGGTGGATCCGAAGTGCCAATGTCCCTTCTGGTCTCCCCAGTTCCCCTGACCTCATTTACGACCTGCCATGCAGCCTTTGGTTTATTATCACTATGCAAAATTTTGTTTGCATACTGTTGTTTTCTACTTTCCTGCAATAAACCATTGTATCTACGCTTGGTAGCATTATAATCATTCAAATAAGAACAATTCGCTCTACTCAGAACCAACAAAATATCTAATTCCCTCTTACATTCAACTATCTGAGGGTTATTATAAAGAACATTCCTTTTTTGATTTAGCCTAATATTTCTATAAGGAAAACACTGATCAAAAATGGGCATGAGTACGTTCATAAATGCATTCCACTGACCATCAATGTCAGACTCACTCACCACAAACACACCCTGCCAATCCTGTTCAGACAAAAGTTGCTGAAAGAGTTGCTTACCTTGTGCATTATAGACTCTCATGGACAGTGTAGCAGGATTCATTGTAATTGACAATTTAAAAGGTATTTTCTGACATGTATGGTCAGAAATGTGAGTGTTTAACACTTTGGAGGTACACAGTTAGTAAAAATATTGTCAATACAGGAGGTTGAAGTCCTACCCATTCTTGTATGTTCATGTATTGAGGGAAAAACATTGTAAGAGCTCAAAAGAGACAAGAATACCGCTGAGTCAATATCATTTCCTAGAATATCAATATTAAAATCTCCCGCTAAAAACACTAAAACATTCTCACTCAACAATACATTTAAAATACAATCAATTTTTGTTAAAATCAGTTCGATACTGGTACCAGGGGATCTGTAGATAGCTATAATAATCATTCTTCTATTGTTGATTGAAGCCTTGACTGCTGCACACTCAAGGATAGTGTCCTCAGAGTGTCTTGTGAGATCAGGACGTGCTTTCCAAGATACTTCCTTTTGGATATACAAAGCAGCACCACCATGCGAGCCTTCTTTCCTACATAAGCAGACGCTAACACATAGTTAGCAAGGTTGTAGTTTTTGATTTGTTCCTGGGACTTCCAGTGTTCAGTGATGGCTACTGCGGTGCATTTGTTTTCCTCCGCCAATTGCTGAATTGGGTCGAGACAATTTCCAATTGATTGGACATTATGGTGTAAAATATTTATTTCTGTGCCACTGGTGTATTTGCCACGCTCTTCGGTTCTAGTGGGTGTCTTTGTAGGTTTAGAAAATGGTTAATAATTGTGCCACTGGGCCATATCTCGGGTGACATAATTTCGTTTCGTTTATCTCAAGGAACACAAAGCTTGAATGAGCTTTTTATTGGGTCTTTTCTGGTTTTCATTTTGTAGCATGTGCAATGATTGCAACCATTATCCTTCAAGTAATCTATGATCGTTCCGCATTCAGTATCGGGACAGAAACCAGATATAAAAATCCATGCTATATTTCTACGTTTTGCGATTGTCAAGTTCTTCACATTTTCCTTGGTACCTTTGGTGGGCTCAGGACGTTTTCGTTTTACCAGCAGCCAGCCAGCTTCCGACTGTTGATTTGTTTCTGCATTTTCATTTTCAATGTTTATGATGCTATCTTCTATGGCATTAAGAGCTTTTCCATTGTTATTTTTTGAGATTGCGAGATTTGTTGTTTCCCTCGCATTTTTTACATTTGTAAGGTTAGGTTCTTCATTTGCCAAACTCTTGTCTGTCACTTTGGGAGTGGCAATTGTACTACTGGATGTTTCGACATTTCTGTGGTTAAGATATTCATTTGTCATTTTCGGTGAGGCAGATGAACTACTGGAATTTCCGACGGAAGGTAGTTTTGATCTTTCAGATTCGGATGATGATAGGAAAGCAGCTTTTGATGTTGGCAACACTGGCTTACCGGTTTTTTGTTCGCATTTTTTTTTTTATTAATGAGGTTTTCAATTTTTAGGAATCTTTTCATACTGTTTTCTTCCATTTTCTGTAGTTGCTTACGTAAAAGGTCAAAATTTTCCTCCAAACTGATGTTTTTCCTCTGTAGATGCCTAATCGCTTTATTTAACTGCTCCAATTCAGATTTCTTCTTAGATATTTCCGTGTCAAGGACGCTGATATCAATCGATTGATCACAACACTGAACAATGTTTTTACTGCCGTTTATGACCCGTAGGCCCCTAATTCGTAGTGCACAAGATGCATGGAAGCTTTCATTACACTTTTCACACTTATATGCACTTGTAGCCACATTACTTTTGCAATATTTGCACTTTTTACTTTCGACCATCTTAGATGCGTCAGCATCATTCGACGCCATCTTGCGAAAATCTAAAAACGTCTAATAGCCCTTTAATTACAAAGGAAGGCAGACCGTCCGAATTAATTATTGCTTTTCCCACTTTTAGGTCCCCGATCGCATCTAAACATCGATATCGGTCAGTGCGCTTATAGAAATCTCATTAGGACCGTAATCAGACGAATATACTTTATTGAAATGTTCGGCGAACACATCAGTTATTTGCTTTCCAGAATCAAACAATACGCCATCAAGAAACATCTTAGTTGGTATATAACCTTTTTTAGAATTAATATAACTCCAGAAAGAATGAGGATCATGAGCTAAATTAGTTGTACTTTCAAAATATAATTTCTATATGATAGATTGATTATTGTTTTATACTAGACCTCAGGTTACAAAGTTCATGCAATAAATGTGCATCGTCTTTATTTTTAATATTATTTCTAAGATGTTCCTTTCTTTTTAAATTATTTATTATTTCTCGGTTAAACCAGACAGAATATGATCTATTACCACTAATATTAACTTCAGAAACACATATTTCAAAAATATCATTAATTATACTATAAAACGAGTCCACAACAATGTTAACATCAACTGTAATTCTCCAATACAGACCACTCAACATTTAAGAACATCATGGATCAAATCAAAATTAGTCTTTTTAAAGTTATGTTTTACTACTTGTTTCTTAGTTCATTTAATTATTTATTATTGTTTAAGGCCATTACTATTTCCAATGTGGGTGGTGGTTGTCTTCGGGTACCAAACTAAACATAGCCCTAGACACTTTACAAACAATTTTACTCATGACAACGTCCAATATATGATCCATACACACACATAGTGTGTTTGATCGTCACATAGTGTGTTTGATCGTCACATAGTGTGTTTGATCGTTACATAGTGTGTTTGATCGTCGTGCGGTTCAGTCGGGTTTGTTGTGCTCCGCACCGTCGGTTTTTTGTTTTGTTTTGTTTGAATTTTCGTGACCAGTCACCCAATACGCGACAATTCTTGTGTTTGCTTTCTTTCGTATTTTTATTTATTTATTTTTTTTTTCTTTCTTTTCTACTCACGATTCAAAAAAATGTCTATGTACAAGTGCGACAATTGCCTTAAAGAATTTCCCGATAAGGACAAATATAACAAAGCGCGCTGCAGTGGTGAATGCCGCAGATATTTCTGTATGCAGTGTACGGGCCTTGATAAAGCCACTACCAAAACCTTGCTGCTGGAGAAATTTAACCACCTACGTTTCTTTTGTGCCCTGTGTGACTCTCCAAATTTGAGATATCTCAACGACAAAATTTCCAACTTATCAAAAAATCAGGTTCCTCAGGAGATATTTGACTCGCTGGCTGACCGTGTGAGTAAATTATCAAACAGTGTACCGACTATTTCTGAGATGTATGATATTTTATTGAATAACGAATCTAAATGGAACCTTTTGGAGAAGAAAATAGACGATATTCACAAAATGTCGGAGGTGTTCTCCATTTGTAACCCTCTTTCTCTGTTGAAATCGGTAAGGGAAGTGGAACAGAATGTCTTTACTATTTCTCAAATTCTACTCAACAATACAGAGGAAACCATCAAGATCCAGGTGCAAGACTCCTCGTCCGCTGATATTAAGAAGGGTATTGACAACTTAAAAAGTAGCCTTGCAAATGTTACCACCTTGGTTAGGGACTTAAATTCTAAAATTGCTAACCCAAAACAACATAGTGCTCTACCTACGATGACACGCTTTACTTCTACGTCGTGCTCCACCCAAACTACGTCAACGGCACTTGTTTCATCTTCCACTCAAATGGAACTGCCTACAGAAGTTTCCTCAATCCCAGATGATTCCAACTCCGCAAATTATAGAAGTGCCCAAAGATGGCACTATGTGATCGTAGAACACCTCCCGGCAGGATTTACTTCAAATAATATCGTGCACTATGTGAAGGAAAAGTTGAAAACATCAGAATTTATTCGATGCTATAACCTGGTCAGTCAGTGCAATGACTCCATAGGAACTACATTTAAAATAGGGACCCTATCAAGAAAGTCCGCTGAGAATTTGTTCGGCATATCTGGCCACCCGGGGCTCAAGTTAGATGGTCATCGGAATCTGAAATCCCTCAGAAAACTACAAAACTAAAAAAAACTACAGAGCTTTATCCAACTCCCTCCACCAAGGCGAAAGTGACTAGCAGTCCGACCTCTGGCAATCTGCGGGACTTTCCCTCTCCAGTCAGTGAAGCTAACGCGCACAAGGTAACTACAGTAACTTCTGACAAACAAGCTATCGCTGCTTGCAAAACTAATGCCCTTCTGAGCGATGTCGAAATTAAACTGTCTAAGGAATCATCCCATAAACCATCCTTCTCTCTGGACCCGCTGACTCCCCCAACAGTTAAATTAACACAGGCCGCCAGTAAGTCTAACGACTCTAGTAATCGTTTCCTTATGGCAAGAGTAAGGGAACCTGCCATCTTCAGAGCCATTAGGTTGTACCTTGCCTATTTGTATGACCAACCTGCCTCGGTATGCTATGAGGGATTTACCAACATAAGCATCAGATTATTCCTAGCATCTGAAGGACTGCCAATCCAGGATGACATATTACGTAAGGTCTACCACGACTTTCATGCTGCATATGGGTTTAAACACACTGAAGTGGAAGAAGATCTTTGTTCCTACAGATCCCATGTTGTTTCCGAGAGGACGATTCAGCTTCAGAAGTCCAGAGAGGGTCACCAAAAATACTTCTCCAGTGGTTCCCCGAAGAAAATTTTTTAAGCAGCATGACGTGTCCTGAGCGACTAGATTCCTCTAATCCTGACGCCAGGTTTAGTATGGTTCTTATTAATGTTGCGTCATTGCGAAATAAGACTGATGAATTGTTTTTGTTTTTGGAGGAATCAGGGTTCCCCCAACTAGTTGCAATTACAGAGCGCTGGCTGAGTGAGAATGAACCGCTTTATGTTGAAAAGTATTCCACAATAGCCAGATATAATCGGAAAAACTCGGCTCATGGGGGAGCACTGATTCTTTCCTTTAACGAGGGCTTTTCCCCTGTAACTAAATTTGATCATCTCCAATCGGATAACTATTTTGAATTTTCCATTGTTTACAATAAGAACTTTGATTTACACGTAATTTGCATATATAGAGCGCCAAATTCCGATGTGCAATTGTTCTTTAATAACCTGCTAAGCTTGCTAGACGGTCTGCCGGTGAAGGCAAGAAAATTTTGTGCGGTGATTTAAATATTGACTACGCTACCGCTTGTGCTGCCCAAAAATCATTAATTTCTATTTTTGACTCTTTTGGTCTTTCAATGCATGTAACCTCTCCAACTCGCATTTCTAACAATTCCTCTTCTATCATTGACTATGTAGCGTCCGGCTTTTCTTCAACTGATGTCCAACCGACAGTAGCTAGCGCGGGTCTCTCTGATCATGAAGCAGTAATCTCCAAATTCAATATTTTGTATAGGCCCTCAAAAAAAACTCGCCACCTAGGTAGAATCTTCTCAGCCTCCAATTTTTCATCCTTTCGTAACCTTTGCCTAAACACAAACTGGAATTTTGAATCAGGTGAACTTGATTCTGACTTTATTGATTTCTTAAATAAAATTATAAATGCATTCAATAAAGCCTTCCCGCTTAAATCCATTAAACCTAAACGTCACAAACCATGGACCACGAAAGGACTGCGCATATCTGCAAAAAATATGCGTTCCCTCTCATACATAAAAAAATTCACTAACTCCATTCAAGTTCTTGAATTCATTTCGAATGATAGGAAGATCTACCTAAAACTTATCAAGGCAGCAAAGAAACTATATTATCAAAATCGTTTATCAACTGCTAAAAACGTATCCAAGGAGACCTGGTCCATTATTAACGATCTTAGAGGCAAAACAAATTCCGCAAGTCAGAGCATGCCAAAACCAAATGATTTAAACGAATAGTTTGTCAACGTGAGCAAAAATGTTACCTCTGGTATTTCTCCTTCTCTCGACCCTCGTTCGTTTCTTCCTCTTTCTAAAAAAGTCGCTGATAGTTTTTTCCTAAGACCCGTGACCACCCTTGAACTTCTTCAGGTAATGAGCAGCATAAAGAGTAAATCAGCGTGTAGCACTGATAATCTGTCAACTAAAATTTTCTTGAACCTCCCACTTCCAATTATGGATGTCCTAGCTTCCTTAATTAATGCGTCCTTCACGAAAGGTGTTTTTCCCGAATGTCTCAAAACTGCGATAATTATTCCTCTTCATAAAGGAGGTGAAAGGGATGTCTTATGCAATTATCGTCCAATTGCTCTGTTGCCCGTACTCTCTAAAATCATTGAAAAGTTATTAAAAATCGCCTCATGCCATTTCTCCTTAGACATGGCATACTGTCCCCGGAACAGTTCGGATTTTTACCAAACAAGTGTACTAATGACGCCATGTTCTCGTTGCTTCACGATGTTTACTCATCCCTTAACAACAATCTCCTCACTGCTACAGTCTTCTGTGATTACGCTAAACCGTTTGACTGTGTGTGTTATGACATTTTGTTAAGAAAACTAAATTTTTATGGAATCCGTGGTATTCCTTCGGACTGGTTTCAATCTTATCTTCAAAATAGACAGCAGTTTGTTAGAGCGAACGGTTCTGATTCTGATTGCAGATTAATTACCAGTGGAGTTCCACAGGGCTCTGTTCTTGGGCCTATCCTTTTTCTAATATATATTAATGACATTACATACCTATAAGTCAATGGTAAAATTTCTCTCTTTGCTGACGACACAAGCATAACTTGGAGTGATTCTAATACTTTCTCCCTTCACTCTAATATCTCCAGCGACCTTGTCACAATCAAAACTTGGTCTGACTCAAATTGGCTGTGTTTCAACGTTGATAAAACGGTAGCCTTATCTTATAAAACAACCTTACAACAACCCTTGCTACTTCACAACAGCAATATTAAATACGTTGAATCGGCTAAATTCCTAGGTTTGAATATTAGTGCCAACCTGAAGTGGTCCGCACATATTGATTCCTTGACAAGAAAACTTTCTTCAGCCAGCTTCGCAATTCGATCGGTTTCGAAGGAACTAAATCTGTCTACTGCCAGACTCACTTACTTCTCTTTGTTTGAATCTCATCTTCGCTACGGCCTTCCCTTTTGGGGCTGCTGTAACACCGAGCAATTTCGTACCATTTTCAAACTTCAAAAGAGAGCAATTCGTTATTTATTTGGTCTTAATGGCAGAGCTCATTGCGAATACTACTTTAAAAAATATAAAATTCTTACGCTTCCTGCTTTGTTTATTTTAGAAACAACTTGTTTAATACGCAAATATCGAACCATATTTTCCGAAAGGCCACAACATGAGTACCCAACAAGAAATTCGAGTCAGAACATCTACCTTCCTTTTCCCTCCTCTGAATTAACAAAAAAATCTATTCTTTATAATTCCAAGAAGTTATATAATACACTCCCACTACATCTTAAATCCATCCCTACATTTGCTAAGTTTCGTGGGGTATCATGTGCGGTGGTGAAGATCATTTTATAGTAGGTATAGGATTATCTTTTTGACGAATGAGTGATTTTTCGGATGTACAGGAATTACACAAAATTAAATAAATACCAGGCTATCAATTTTAGTCATGTTTTGTTTACTTTCACTGGTTATTTCAACTCTGCAGCGTATGCACATTGACCGAGTCAAGTTCACCGACATGACCTTCGTTATTTTACCCAACAGCACGCTTCGCATTAATGTATGTTTCATATTTTGATAACACTGAGTTTCTTTACCCTATGTTTTGTGTACTTCCTGTGGATCTGGTTCAACTTCTTATGACGTTATGTAATATAGTTTTTTTTTGTTAAATCGTGACCAATTTCAACTCGAAAATTGCTTGTTATTCTATTTTTATCGTATATATTATTGTATATATTAAGTTTTGTTTTGTTTTGTATTTACCCTACTATGTTTAGCTTAGCTTATTTATCTTAATTCGCTTTGTCCATAAAGTTTATTTGAATTTTTCTGTGGCAATAAAGCATACTTGACTTTGACTTTGATTACATACCTTGTCATACTGAGCACAATCATAAAAACTTAAGAATCATACAAATTCATTTATAAAGGGATCCGTGACTGAATTCTCATAAAAATTACTCAAGTTGGTCAAGTTGAAGTCCCCCACAATACCAAAGTCTTGATTAATAACATGAGAAAGGGTCTCAATGTAGGTACACAAATGTTCATATGTATTAATATGAGAGTTGGGTGCCACATATACCCCAAACACATATGAGAGAAGTGACAGTTAATACTTACTTTCACACACAAAATGTCAATATCTTTTAGGTTAACTCTGGTGCTACTAAATGATCTCTTGATGTCGAGCAGTACTCCACCACCCCTTTTCTATCCACACTCGTGAAATTTACGATCCGATCTATATACACAAAACATATCCGGCATTATTTCATTGTCATAAACACTTTTAGACAACCAAGTTTCCGTCAACAGCAGGAAATCAAACTCATCCATAGCTGCTCCATATGGCGTTTAATAATCATTCCATTTTAGCATTCAGAACCCTCACATTCTGGTATAACAGTGTCATCTCCAGGGCACTGCTTCGCGAATACCTTCGTTTCTATTGAATCTTTAAACGTTCCGTGTCTACCAGCCTGCAACACAGTTTATACCGTACCCGAATGACGGCATAAACTGTGCCTGCAGTATATAAGGCACTTTATGTCAAATGCAGAATGCTCAATATTCAAATTAAAATTATTTTGTCGTTACCAAGTTTACAATTTATACATTTATGCGTTTTATTTTCACAGTTTTTGTTTCATGATCTACGCTAGAGCATTTTCCACAAACCTTTTGTGTTGTGCATTGCCTTGACGTTTGCCCAAACTGATTGCAGCTATAATATCTGACAACACTCACATACTCAAACCAATGGCTCTGCAATCCATGAACAATATTTCCGCCGAAAGCGTCTTAATTTTGTGGATGGTTTTAGGATCGCACTTCAATATGGCAAAATATGATCATCTTTTTGAATATAGTATAACATTTATTGTATTAAATTATTATTTTCATTTTCTTTATCTTTTGGTTTACGTCCAGGGTTCTCAGTTCTCTGGTAAACTTGAAAGTCAGGGAATGCTTGAAGAGTATAAGTAACAAAAGTGATAAGTGCCATAATTTCCGAAATTGAGTTATTGCCGTAAAAAGATGTTAAATGACATGCTTTGTGACCTGACAAAGGTGGTAAGTGCCATGAGTTCGATTACGCTTTCAACAATAAAAATTAGACGGAGCCACGGGTAGGCGACAACGGATATTTCTCATCAAAGGAGGCAAGTACCAGAGTGAATCAGCTATTTTGTTGAATTATTTGAGCCCGTGCGTAGTAATCGTCCAATCGTGTTTGTTGTTCTTGAAAATTTATAAATAATTAATTAATCTGGAGAAGTTATTGTAGAATATGGGTCTTGTTTGAAAAATTCTATAGTGAAAACTCAAAAGGATAGGGTGCCTATCTAATCAGTATTATCCATCTAGGACCTGTAAAGAGACGTAGACATGGCACTTATGAGGTTCCAGGGAACAAAAAGCGCCAAGTAACAATAGGCTATACCATTCCAACAGAAAGTGGAAATTTTGTTCAAGTTTCTAAGGCAACTTTTCTAAATATCTTTGCAGTGACGAGGAAAAGGTTGGAGGTTCTTATCGCTAAAAAGAAAGCGGGCGAAACGTTTTACTCTGATAAAAGAATATGT
>MU185354.1:101274-115948 GCA_016904865.1 Pissodes strobi
CTAAAAAGAAAGCGGGCGAAACGTTTTACTCTGATAAAAGAATATGTCATAAAAAGTAGTCAAAATTTACTGAGAATGATCGCGAAGCCATATGGGCCAATATAAATTTAATACCAAGAGACGTTGGTCATTATACAAGAACAAAATCTGATAAAGAATATCTAAGCCCAGATTTAAATGTCAACAGATTATTTAGGGCTTTTCAAAAACGTAATCCTAGAACTGCAGTAACATACAAGTTTTCCATCGCTTGTCTTCCGATATGATTACATTGTAGTTTCTGAATCACCATACCCATCGATACGTTTTTAAAGCATAAAATTTTTTATCTTCAACCCGAGCCTGCTATCGCACTTCGATGCTTACTCATTCTGTTTTCCGTATCCATCGAATATGTTGAAAAAACGGGCTGTGTTTGTGTTTGTGAAATAAAATGTCGAAAAGAAGGGAAAATATATTGTCCAGTTCCTCGAGTAAGTGTTAATAAATTGTCTATATAGGACTAGGCCGGGGCCTAATATTTGCGAACAAATATCTACGTACAATGATACAATGTACAGTTGATAAGTTGTATTGAGTTTTACGCTAAGCTCACTAATTACCACTAGACTATTTTAAATAATTAGAATAATTTAAAAACCTTGCATATAAGCCGAGGGCTTATTAAATTCATATTCATGCAGGTTTTCAGTAAGGCACAATACGTTGCTCAACCGAGGGAAATAGAGAATAAGGTACATAGACGAAGACCTTGTAATATTTGCGTACAAATAGCATTCGATCAAAAAATTCGTCTTGCCGTGGGCATAGAAAAAGAATACGTCCAAGCCGAGGGCTTCGCAATACAAAAAATTCTTATTATTATTCTTATTATAAATTATTAATTGGTTAAGCCTATGATCGAGGTCCTAACTATTCGACTTCCCCACAAAGAGTTGGTTAGATTGAGTTAGATAGTGCATAGGCCGAGGGCTTTATAATTCGCATACAAATAGCACTCAATTGACAAATTCTTGCCGAGGGCATAGAAAAATAATATGTTTAGGCCGAGGGCTTCGCAATACAAAACATTCTTAATATTATTTTTATTATAAATTATTTATTGATTCAGCTTAGGGTCGAGGACCTAACTATTCGACTTCCCTACAAAGAGTTAGTTAGATTGAGTTAGATAGTGCATAGGCCGAGGGCCTTATAATTTGCACTCCATCGAAAAATTCAGATTGAGTTAGATAGTGCATAGGCCGAGGGCCTTATAATTTGCATACAAATAGCACTCAATCAAAAAATTCTTGCCGAAGGCATAGGAAAAAGATAGGTTTAGGCCGAGGGCTTCGCAATACAAAACATTCTTAATACTATTTTTATTATAAATTATTAATTAATTAAGCCTAGGGTCGAGGACCTAACTATTCGACTTCCCCACAAAGAATTGGTTAGATGGAGTTAGATAGTCCATAGGCCGAGGGCCTATAATTTGCATACAAATAGCACTCAATCGAAAAATTCTTGCCGAGGGCAGAGGAAAAGAATATGTTTAGGCCGAGGGCTTCGCACATTCTTAATATTATTTTTATTAAAATTATTAATTGATTAAGCTTAGGGTCGAGGACCTAACTATTCGACTTCCCTACAAACAGTTAGTTAGATTGAGTTAGATAGTGCATAGGTCGAGGGCCTGATAATTTGCACTCAATCGAAAAATTCAGATTGAGTTAGATAGTGCATAGGCCGAGGGCCTTATAATTTGCATACAAATAGCACTCAATCGAAAAATTCTTGCCGAGGGCATAGAAAAAGGATAGGTCTAGGCCGAGGGCTTCGCAATAAAAAACATTCTTAATATTATTTTTATTATAAATTATTAATTGATTAAGCCTAGGGTCGAGGACCTATACCTATTCGACTTCTCCACTAAAAGTTGGCTATTGACTTACTAAGAAGTGATCGTTTATTATGCCAACTCCAAACTTGTCGCCGTCAAATGATAATTAGATACACTTGTGTGTATAATATTTCCTCTGTTTATGCAGCAATAATCAATTCCAATAGGGACAAAAACAGTATATATTTCTAATATGGTCGTGGACCTATTGAATTAAAATTGCTATCATGGACTGACTCCTTATTGTCTGCAAAATAGCTGTATATTTTACAGGGTGTTAGTTGTTTTGATTAAAATATCACCCGCAGACTATTGTCTGAAAAATAGCTGTATACTTTACAGATTGTTAGCTGTTTTGACTAAAATATTACCCGCAGACTATTGTCTGCAACATAGCTGCATACCTTACAGGGTGTTATGGCAAAACATATTTGGCATTAAGGCCGTGGGCTATTCAGTAAATTCTATCATCACTTGAGCGATTAAAAGGCTGTGAGCCAACAGTATACATTTTAATATGGTCGTGGACCTATTTAATTAAGATTGCAATCATGGACTCCTTATTGTCTGCAAAATATCTGCATACTTTACAGGGTGTAAATTGTTTTGACTAAATTATCTCCTGAAGACTATTGTCTGCAAAACAGCTGTATACTACTGTATACTGTTAGTTATTTGACTAAATATCTCCCGCACATTATTTTGTGCAAATTTAATTATTTGCAAAGGTTCCTACAACACCAATTGGGGCATGGGCCAACAGCTGTATGAGCAGTTAACTAACAACACCAATCATTTGCATGCTTGGCTGATGCACTTTACTGTTTTGGAATGTGCATAATGCTCCTAAATGATTTAAGATTTATTATAAATACAGAAAAAGTCAGTTAATACCATCATAAAAATAACTTACCTAGGATACTTAGGACTTAATTCAGAAGACCGTGTCCTCGACCGTTTCTTTACCTCTTAAGAAAATGAATTCAATAAAAGAGGCAATTTAAAAAATATGTTAACAAGACAGGTACTACAATTCGAGATTTTGCACACATTATTGGTGTTTTGGTAGCAGCGACTCCTGCCGTTCCTCGGAGTCGTCATCGTATCAAAGGACAAGGGCGCGCAAAATTTAAAGCCTTAATTGGAAAGTCGTACAATGACAGAATAATAATTTGAAAAGATACAAAGCAAATTATTAGCTGGTGGGTAGACAATCTAGAATATACTGTAAATATGAAGCCTAGTACGTTTTCATTGGATTTTTTTTTCTTATGCGTCTGCGTCTCCTACAGGCTATTGTAACAGCCAAAAAGGTCGCGAGTTTTGGGAAGAAGCCGACAAGTCTAAGCATATTAATTACCTTGAAATTAAAGTTGTTTGTCATGGCTTACAATTATTTACTAAATCAAATGAAAATATTGGAGTCTCACTTAGAATCGATAATAAGACGGCAATATCCTGCATTAATCGTGGGGGAAGCGTAAAATATCGAAACTTAACAAATATAACCTTTCAAATTTGAGGCTGGTGTGACCAAAACGTATAACACTCTTTTCATTTTATATCGCTTCAAAAGAAAAAAGGAAGCCGATAAGGCATCAAGACAAACTTCCGTTGGAACAGAATACGAACTAAGCAAGCAGGTATATCAGAAAATAATAAGCGGTTAGATTTATTTGCAACTTATTATAATGCAAAATGCAATAAATATATTTCCTGGTTTCCGGATCCAACCTCCACAGCGGTCGATGCATTTACAATTTCTTCGCATGATGAGTATTTTTACGCTTTTCCCTTGTTTTCTATGATATTTAATGCTTTAGATAAATCTATACATGATGAAGCCACCGGAATATTGGTAGTACCTGTGTGGCTATTACAACCCTGGTATACCTTATTTCTTAGTTTATTAGTTGGGAAATCGTTGACTTTTAGATCGAGTAAAAATTGGTTACTCTCTATAGAGACTCTCATCTCTTATACAGGAAAATTTTCCTGGTGGCAAGGAAACTGCCTGAGAAGCATTTTTTCAAAGAAGCATTTCCGGTCACGCCATCCCAATAATGTTTGCATCCATCTCAGAAGGAACTTGGAAACAGTACAATGTTGTGATTTTAAAATTGGTTTACTTGTTCTTGTGTTGATAAAACACCAGCTTTTAGTATTTTTACTTTATGTATTTATAATAATGCAACGATATATAAAATATATCTAACAACACTGTCAACGTTATCCTACTGTCTAAACTGCTGCTAACTTAATAGTAATAACATAGGCGTACCTATAAATATTTTTTGTTAAAACAAATTGTTAATTAATATTTAACATACAACGCTTGTGTTAATAAGTAGGTATTATAATTTCTGTAACAGCAAAATTTCGATGTCTTTACTTATATTTTAAACATTTATCTGGCCTTTTTAGTTCGCGAAGTAAACAACGGAGCTTCTTAGGTCTTGATAAGTACCTATAGATAACTTTATGTTTCACTGCCTAATAGGGATTAATATAATTATAATAAAAAGATTTTTGAAGGGAAGTTACAAGTTAAAGCCCCCTAAACCTAAATACGATTTTACATGGAACGTTGAACCTGTATTACTATATTTATCAACACTTTACCCTTTACAATCTCTATCACCTGATAAACTAACAAAGAAAACGGTAACACTTATGGCACTAAGTTCAGCACATCGGATCCAAACATTAAGCAAAATTACGATCGACAATAATAGAGACTCTACAGTCAAAATTGAAGATTTCGGAAAAAATTTAAACACCAGCTCCCTATAAAAACCAGCCTAATTTCCATATTTTCAAAAACCAGAATTACCTATTATGTGTCGCAAATTCTATAAAACAGTACATTAAAGTCACCGTGCACCTTCATTCCAATTATACATCCCTATTCTTAACTCTCAAAAAACCACATCACCACGCAATAACTCAAACCTTGAGTAGGTGGATCAACTTAATTTTTAAAAACAGTGGTATGGTATGAACGTTAACGTCTTTACCGGATATAGTGTAAGACACGCCGGCACGTGAGCAGCCTTTAAGTTTGACGTAAACATAAAAATGTCATTAAGAATATAGCAGGGTAGAGTCCTATAAATCTGACACTTCTTCAGATTCTATACTCGACCTCTAGATACGCCCAGTGACATATTTGCCAATACAATTTTAAATGTGAGTATATCTTAGCCCTCATAGGTAGCCTTTTAAGTATTCAATGAAGAGTGAAGGCTGTGTGCATGTACGAAATGTACTAAATGAAAAAACCTTTGTATTCCATGCAAAAATTTTTGCATGGAATACAAAGGTTTTTTCATTTAGTACATTTTAAGTATTCCGTTGCCTAAGGTTCAATTTATAATATTTGTTTTGCTCTGATTGTATGTCAATAATATATGTTAAATAAAATATATTTATTTAAGTGGTTAAGGAATTTATAGGACAGAATTTTCATTGTTTTTTTTTCATACTTAAAAAAGAGTTGAATTGAACGACTTTGCTGCCTTAATTGTGTTTTTTTGTGGTATTCTCAGGATTGGAGGTAGAATAATGCAAAATTGCACCATCTAGCTTTAAACAGCTACAATGTAATCATATCGGAAGACAAGCGATGGAAAATTGATAGATTAATCGAATACCTACTTACCTGTATGAAGATTAATCGTAATTTTCCGAGCTTGTCTTCCGATATGATTACAACCCTCCCAAGCACATGCCCCTTAGGCGGGCAATTTTGCTCTAAAACAGAATGAGTAAGCATCGAGGTGCGATAGCAGGCTCGGGTTGAAGATAAAAAATTTTATGCTTTAAAAACGTATCGATGGGTATGGTGATTCAGAAACTACAATGTAATCATATCGGAAGACAAGCTCGGAAAATTATGATTAATCTTCATACAGGTAAGTAGGTATTCGATTAATCTATCAATTTTACCGGTTTGTTTTTATTAAAGACTTTCCAAATATTTCATTTCGCAGAGCAAGAATGGATATTTGCCACAAAGGTGATCGACTAGTTTGTGAAGTTCGTGCAAATATCGGAACAAGTGCGCAAGCCGAAACAGAACTCGAACTTGTTCAAACAAAGGTTGAGAGAGCCAGGGATATTATGAAAGAGGATATATGCGAGTCTTTACTTCCAGGAAGTCAGGTCTGTTGATTATCTATGGACCTTGAACAGGTAATGATTCTTCCCAGGCTGGTGCATTATGAAATGTTTTATTTGTCGCAACTTTCCTGCTATAATTTTGGAATCCATGTAGGTGACACAAATACATGACATGCATTTATGGCATGAAGGTGTAGCAGGGCGTGGTGCATATGAGATTGCCTCCTGTGTGTTGCGCTTTCTAAATAGCGCATTCTCTGATAAAAGATCTATAACCCTCTGGTGTGACAACTGCGGGGGACAGAACAAAAATAATAATATTTTGTTTGTTCTGATATTCTTGGTAGCTCATGGCCTTTACGATTTAATAACAGATGAAGATTTTTACCAGCGGGCACAGTTTTATGCCCTGTGACAGGGATTTTGCGTTGAGAGAAACGCAAAAGAGTTTTGGAACATAAAAATACCTCCAGACCCACTTTTGAATACTTCAAAGCTTCAAGTCAGCAAAGCAGCCATAATACGGATTGAAAGAGATAATTCCATCAACGTGAACACAAAAACTGTGTTTTCTGAAACACAACAATGGACTGAAACCAATATCCTGAAGAAAGGGAAAACTATGAGAGATTTAATGAAATGTGAACTACTTGGACCCCTATCAGAAAACAAAATATCTGAAAACAAAAAAGTCTTCGCTCTATGTTGCCCTATTTAAGTAATCCGTTGCACCAATATTTTTACCAGGAACTGCTAGGCATTCAAATTACCATGGATTAGCAACGACTTGTGATGTTATTTTGTTAAATATGAGAAATATGTTATTTTTAACACTGGATTTTCGACCATGATTTAGGATAGTATTAGTTTTACTTTTGCCTTCAGCCTAATTTTTATTGTTAACAAACCCTAAAATACATCAACAATACTTTCAGAACCTACTTTGTGATTAGCTTATATTAGTGTATGTTAGAATTGGTTTTCCGTTAACATTCAACATGATTTTTAATGCTAATAAATAAAAAAGACAAATATTGACCTTTTTATTACTTTTTTCTTGAATATCTCGAAACTTTATTTTTGGCACTTATCACCTTTGTTACATCCACTCTTCAGCTGCTTACCTAGTAATAGTTGGAAACTTTCTTGTAAACTATTAGCTATAGTCATATCTGCCCTATTTTTAGAGCCTCATACTTTTAATATAGTTTATAAAGTATGATGAATTAATATCCATGCACTATTCTCCTCTATGGCAAAAGTATGCGGCATGATCATATTCCTTCTTTAGCTCTAGAGGAAAGTTCGCAAATATATTCAAATCGACAGCAATATAGAACTACGAGCGGTTTGAAAAGACATATGGCAGGTTCCCCTTTCTTAAGTCGCAGTAATTGGCATATTTGTTTTGCTTATTTTTTTGCCATTCTCAGTCCTCCTTTAAATAATAAAAAATGACCCGAATGGTTAAAAATGCGAAAGCATTAAAAGCTTCTATCTGAGTTTCGTAACTTAAACAGAAATTTCAAAATCATCATTAATAATTAATTTAACCACGACATAATTCAGCTTTTTATTATTCATAAATTTATTCAAGCCGAATCTTCCCCTTTTAGAGTTATTTTTGTCCATGGAAACTTTGTTTAGGCAGACTTACTTGTTTTGTAATAAAACCCTGACTCTGTATATTTGACAACAAAGCCTATTTTCATTTAAACAAAAATAAAGCTTGATAGGATCTTAGGGAATCGCAGATAAAAGGTTAAGCATAAACCTAGGTATATGTTGGCCTCCATGTCCATATTTGAAGAACTCGTATCTTAATTTTCGTAATGACGGCTCAAGGTAACAATTATTATATTTTTACATTATTTCCATTATTGCTTTCACGTATATCTTGAAATTTACTGTAAATAAATGGTTGGCAACTTGCCAAACCGCCCGACAACCAAAATCGAGAGCCGAATTTAATCAGGGCTATAAATGTGAGGAATAGCAATAAATTTTGGAAGTGCCTTTATTATAGGGTGTCGTTTGTAATTGTACAGGGTGGCTCGTTTTCGTGTCTATGTATGGGGAACTCGAAAACCGTAAGAGATACAGTGTCGGTCAAATTAAGGCAAAATTGCGCATTTAGGTGCCTATCAATATGCCGTTTAGAAAATTTCAAAATTCCGAGTATTTCCGGAGATATCCGGAAAAAACCGAAATTTTGAAAAATCGTTTTATTTTTTTCCTGTGCTTATTTAAAAACGTATCTCAAATTGAATTGCACTTTTGCATTGCCACTTTCTCCGCTCTATCCAATGATGGTATCCAGTTTGAAATCCGACGTTTCGTCTTCAAGGGATCATCATTAACTTTCTTTTTTTAAATACTAACTTTAATTTTTTTTTTATCGTTTTTCAGATGGTATTGGCGTTATTAATATTAGTATATGTTTTTATTTTTTTTTTAATTTTTTTTTTAATTTGTATTTTTTTTTAATTAAATATTTTGCTTTGGCGTAATTTTAAATAATTTAAGTTAGGTACTTTTGAAATTTTTATAATCTATAAAAATATTTTATTTTGTTTTTTGTATTAAGTGGAAAATTGAAGCCCGTATTAAAAATTAAAAATAGTTAAATTATTTTTTTCGAGAATATGGCCATGAACTATTACTCAAACAAGTTGCTTAGTGCAAAGATAAAATATTTTCAACTTTTAACCAATTAAAAAATTTATTTAATAGAGAACATGAACAATTTATAATCATACTACGTGATACTATAGGTACTTTGATGGAAAAACACACCTATTGGAATTTTGCCTAATATAAATTATAATTTTTTTTATTATTTATAAGTATGCAAAATTCCAATAGGTGTGTTTTTCCATCAAAGTACCTATAGTATCACGCAGTATGAATATAAATTGTTCATGTTCTCTATTAAAAAAAAATTTTAATTGGTTAAAAGTTGAACATATTTCATCTTGCACTAAGCAACTTGTTCATGGCCATATTCTCGTAAAAACTAATTTTACTATTTTTTATTTTTAATACGGGCTCCAATTTTCCACTTAATACAAAAACCAAAATAAAATGTTTTTAAAGAATATAAAAATTTCAAAAGTACCTACCTTAAATTATTTAAAATTACACCAAAGCAAAATATATAAATTACAAAAAAAATAATAATAAAAATTTAAAAAAATAAATAAAAAAAAATTAAAACACATGCTCATATTAATAACGCCAATACCATCTGAGAAACTATAAAAAAATTAAAGTTCGTATTTAAAAAAAGAAAGTTGATGATGATCCCTTGAAGACGAAACGTCGGATTTCAAACTGGATAACATCATTGGATAGAGCGGAAAAAGTGGCAATGCAAAAGTGCAATTCAATTTAAAATCCGTTTTTAAATAAGCACAGGAAAAAAACAAAACGTATTTTCAAAATTTCGGTTTTTTCCGGACATCTCCGGAAATACTCGGAATTTTAAAACTTTCTAAACGGCATATTGTTAGGCACCTAAATGCGCAATTTTGCCTTAATTTGACCGACACTGTATCTTTTACGGTTTTCGAGTTCTCCATACATAGACACGAATTCGAACCACCCTGTACAGGGTGGCCCGTTTAAGAGGGGCCTATACCTTATCTCGAAAACTACGGGGGTTGGAAAAAATTTTTTAATACAAAAGCCTAATAAAATGATCTTTATTTTTTTTGTATTGTTTTAATCGTCACTTTTTTATAAACAGGATGGTCAAAGATAGTTACACTTTTTAAAATGAAACACCCTATATTTTATTACATTTTTGGATTCTACTTAAAATTCTAAGCATATTTGTTGTATGATGTTATACCTCTAGAGTTAGTAGTTTCACAGCTATAAACAGTTGAAAATCGGCACTTTGGCTAATTTTCACTTTGGTAGCAGGAAGACCATTAAAGATGGAGTAAAATGAATTCCACATTCCTATCTTAACTTTCCAAGAGCTATCTGATGGTGCTAACTGATGGTACCTACAGAGGTACCAGATTTGGTATCCATGGTACCACCTGCCAATTAGTACCGTCAAATAGCTCTTGAAAAGTTAAGATAGGAATGTGAAATAAATTTTACCCCATCTCTAATGGTCTTCACGCTACCAAGGTGAAAAGTAGTCAAAGTACCGATTTTCAACTGTTTATATCTGTGAAACTACTAACTCTAGAGGTATAACATCATACATCAAATATGCTTAGAATTTTAAGTAGAATCCAAAAATGTAATAAAATATAGGGTGTTTTATTTAAAAAAGTGTAACTTTCTTTGACCATCCTGTATATAAAAAATTGACGATTAAAGCAATAGAAAAAAAATAAAAATCATTTTACTAGGAACAACTTCTGTATTTAATTTTTTTTTCCAACCCCCGTAGTTTTCGAGGTAAGGTATAGGCCCCTCTTAAACGGGCCACCCTGTACATACACTTTCTATAATATCATTTGGCAAATTCTTAAATTATTATAAGAATTACTAAGTTTGTAAATTAATTTTGTATATTCGAAGTCCGTTAGGCGTGTCGTTGCAAATTCATTTGCTTTAGTTCAGATTTGAATTTAGTAGTAGTACTAGTAAAATTGGGGGACCGACGCCGACGACGCCCAGCAACTAAGGTTAGAAGGGCCACCTACGTTTATTTCACACGATATTCTAATGATGCACTGTGTCCCAGGCGAGGACCATTAGCTCTTCTCGGAGGACGATTATGGCGTCGAAGGATTTTCTCGCTAGGCGCCCCTCACTTGTAATAGAATGGTATTTTCTTAATTCCTGGTAGATGAAGATGTCTATTGAATCTGTAATGACTCGTCAGTTTTCAATCGTTATTCGACCCCTTGATAACAGAGAGGTTGCCTCTGTGAATTCCCTGCATTCTTTCATTCTTGTCCGGTTATTATTCGTTCTACATCCAACTGCTCATTGTTTTCAATTCCGCTATGACCCGGCACCCATTTCAGCTCCATGACTTTGGTTCTTGCCAATTCATCTAGGGCATCTATGTACTACTGGACCAGCACTGAACTAATCTTGGATATCTGGACGACCTTTACAGCTGCCTGACTGTCTGGGTAAATATAAATATCTCGTGTCATGCATGCTGCGTTAGCCTTCTGTTTTAATGCTACTTCCAAAATGACGCAGAGCTCAGCTTGGAAGGTTGTTGAATATCTGCCAAGAGAAAAAGTTACTCCGCCGGCGCCGTCCCTGTCCGCTCTGTACACGCCTGCCCCCACAAGCTATCTACGCACCAGACTTGGACGACTGCAGGAGGTGCCTTTGCCTCTGCTCCCTTGTTGAGATTTCAACTTCAAAATTCTTGCCTCGTTTGACTCGGCCATCAGAAACGATCCTTGTCTCGCCTATGCCTGTTTGTTCCGTGCACGATATCATCCAACCTCCTGCAGGATGCCATTGCCTCCCGGTCAAGGGAGTTCCGGCAAGCCCAGGATATGTTCAAATGTTCAGAGCTATCCCAGGGGTGGTCATCATTGCGCTGAGAATTCCCATACAGATCAGCCTTTGCAATCTGGCCAGTTTCTGAGCATTGGTGGCTCTTCACCGCTGGCCACCAGACCATGGATCCGTAGATTACCTTCTGTTGGATAACCGCGGTGCATAGGCGGGGATTTAACGAGGGCAATAGAGGCGGTTGATCTGCTTCAAAAATTTTAGACTAAGATTTTTAAACACTTTAAAACCTTGCATCAGGTGGATTATAATTTAATATTTCATAAAAGGAAAACAACTTTTTCATGTAAGGATGTATTAAATTACTTTTATTTTACATATAATTTGAGCTTGTATCATTGTATAATTCTAAAATTAAATTTTGGAATTTACAAAATTGTTAGAAGAAAAAAATAATGATATATAAAATAAAATCATTTGATGAAAAAATAATCTTAATTTTATTTATATCTAAACAAACTATGCACATAATATTTTAAATTAAAACTATTATTGCTTATACATTTTCGTTGTAAAAAAAAATATGGTGCCACGCTTTTTATCTTCTCTTAATTTTATGTATGTAGTTTCTCATCAGATTAGAAGAAACTGAGAGTGAGTAAAGTTAAGAGAAACATTGAAGTTAAGTTAAGGAAATTTGCAATTAATGAGCTATAAGTTTAAATGAATGATCCAGTCTACTGTTGACGTGAGGATAGCAAATTAGAACCGGTTATTATAAAGTTATAAAAAATCAACTAACCAATTAAAGTTTCAGAAAATTTTCCCTAATTGTTATGCAAATCGGATCAGAGAGATGAAATGTAATTATTATCAACAAATACCTGTTATAAAACAAGTGTAACATTCGATATAAACCTACTAGCTATCTACCTATCTTAAAACAACTGAGGTAAACAATTCATACTTACCAATAAGTACTTGCTAGAAGACAAGCGAAACGAGAGTAGATAAACAATAAATAACAAATTACTAAGTTACCGAGACCATGGTCAGGTTCGGTTCACATTTCTCGGTCCATTAGAACGTTATATTAACTAACAATCGTAGTTAGAATATGTTAAATATACACCTGAACCCCTATCCAATATTTAAACCAGCCAATCCATGCGCTAGTTACGTACCATATCAGACAAACAACAACTTCCCGTCAATTTCTAAAACAATCACCTAGTGTTCTGACATGACAAATCCTAATTAATTTAAATAAATGCTCTGGCCACAAAGATAATAGGTATTTGATTAGTTTACCCAATATATGAGTAAACACGTATATGCCAATCAACGAATGGCCCAAAAGGGGGTGTAGAATGCGTGAACAGAGACCTAAGCGATTTCCTTAGAAACTTGTTCTGGGTATTAGGGAGCAAACATACTAAAAGTCCTAACGTCTAGGTGGGGAGCCGGTAAGGGGGGAGCACAAGGAAGGTTCCATTTTTGAGTTTTTTGCTTATATCTCAAAAACGGTGTATCGTCCGGAAATGTTTTCATATATAACATAAAAGCGTATGAAATTCTCTACAACCTTCATTCTATATACCTTTTTCGAATTCGCAACCGTTTGCGAGCTACACGCTCGGGAAAAGTGAAAATTAAAAAAAAATAAAATTACGTCACATTTTTCATCAAACATTTCTTCATATCGTTTAAACTATCATTTACGGACAAAAGCTTTTTTAGAAAGTTGCATAGAATTTAATTCCCTTTTAGAATATATGTACATATGCCAATATATCTCCATCCGGTCAAAAGTTACATCAATTGTTAAATTTTTCGTAACATTTCGTCTTTTTCGGAAGAAGCTATTTTTGTTAATCCTGATCCACAAATATCGTTTCCGTATCGTCTAATAATATGTGTTGCTGCACATGAAATCGGCATATTAAATGCAGTGAACGAAAGTCTTGTTATATGAAAATTAGCAAATGTTATTTTAGAGATAATAAAAATAAGGCACGTAAGGTAAGTAATGTATTCAAGTTTTCATTCTCTTTGGCCGTGAGGGTCCTGGCAAGAGTTCTTCATCTACGGCATTTTCGGCCTCAGTTGTGGGTGGTTGGTTCTTGCTGGAGGGACTCTACGTCGCCGTCGCCTTCATCGTCGTAAATAGGCACTTTGTCAAGGAAATTTCCTTGGCAGTGGAGGCATGCTGCAGAACAGTTCAGCATTGCTTTCCGACATCCACATTTGCCACTAACACAATCCTTGGTACAGTGGCAAAATATCGTTTTCAGTACCTCCGATGCCGGTGGATGTTCTGCTGCAATTAGCACCAGGGTGTCTCCTACGTGTTTCCAACCCCACTCTTGAGGGACAACTAATTTCCGAGCCACTGCTGCATTGGTGCAAGGTGTGCCGGGAATGCTCCCTAGCTGCGTTCTCAGTTGGTGGGAGGGAGCTGATGTCAGGCTTAATATTCACCACTGACCTAATGAACGACTGGAAGCGGTACTGGTTGACTGAGATTGACTTGCTGGTGCCCCATATCATTTGAGGAAGCACATCTTCCCAGCCTCTTTAACGTTGCCGCGAGTAAAAGAGGGGTTGTAAAAGGTAACTGCCGCTTTCTTGATGGTTTGTGGCTTTAAGTACAATTTTGAGAAGCCCACCTTGCTTTTCCTTAAAGTTGAAGATGCTGTGTCACAGCCCGTAAACGAATGTAAGAACAGAATGTGCTCAAATCCATGCTGCTGCATCTCTTGAGTGGACAGTCCCATTGTTCCCTCGGCCGGGTTTTAACAGCAAGATGTCTTGGGTGAGAAGAGGGGATGATATCAAAAGAACAGCGAGGTATAAATCCTCACCAACAACAGCCACAGAACTGTAGTCTTTACGATCCCATACTCCTGAAGCTTTGTCTGTAGTAAGGAAGTAGGATTGGACAAAAATTCTTGTTTCACAGGTATCGATGTGATCCATGTTAAATTGATATCATCTGACCTCCTCAATCTGTATCGTCTCCTCTGTTCTTGTGATTTCATACTGTTGGCTGAGTTCGAGTACCCATCAAGTACCAGAGTGCAACTGATTCCAGGATAGTGGTGGTTGACGTAGGTGATATATCCATCATAAATGGTGGCAACGAAGGTATCTTTTTGCCAAATTGCTCTATGCAGCAGGAATCCTCCGTCCACTACTATGTTCATCTGAGACAGTTGAACA
>MU185355.1:0-21574 GCA_016904865.1 Pissodes strobi
TAAGTTTCTTGCATTTTTCTCGTATCTCTTACAGTTTTCGAGTAAAAAATTGTTCACGTCACAAGAATTTCAACATTTTGTTGTTTAAATAAACGAGTAGGCTTTGCGTGAACACAAAATAAAGTGCTCAAACCCTTTATTAAGGTGGGCAAATATTATTCGAATGTCGCTTCTCATTTATTAATAAAAAGAAAACGCAATTTTTTTTTAACACCCTGTATTTTAAAAACGAAGCGACATTCAAAAAAAAATTATACCACATTTTTGTCTTAAAATTACGTGAGGATTCACCAGTTTCATTTTTTTACCGAGGTTAGGAAACACCCTGTATTTAGGAAACAACAAAAGGTTAATTTTTTCAATGAATTTATTTTTCGATTCCTCGTATGATGTTATACCTCTAGAGTTAGTAGTTTCACAGCTATAAACGGTTGAGAATTGATACTTTGGCTATTTTTCACCTTGGTACCAGATTTGGTACCCATGCCAGTTAGTACCGTCAGCAGATAGCTCTTGAAAAGGTAAGATAAGAATGTGAAATTCATTTTACTCCATCTTTAATGATCTTCTTGCTACCAAGGTGAAAAGTATCTAAAGTACCGATTTTCAACTGTTTATAGCGGTGAAACAACTAACTCTAGAGGTATAACATCATATATAAAATATGCTTAGAATTTTACGAGGAATCGAAAAATATATTCATATATATAGGGCTTGATATAGGGTGATCCAATGAAAAAATAATATTTTTTTTTGTATTTCCCTGTATACTGATCATTTTTCCAATATTGTTTACACGCAGAAAAAAGTGTTATTCAGTACCTACATAACCATACTTTAATTTTTTCGGGACACTTAAAATAAAAAAGTTAAAGGGGGCGACATTGTAGGGGATCACCCTGTACACTGGCTTTGCCACTGTACTAACTTGCGTTTAAAGATCCTTTACACAAATAGTGCACTATGTAAAAATCGACCTCTCCTATTGGTCGATTCATCTCGTATTACGATATGTCTGCGTGGCATTTAAAGATCCTTTACACAAATAGTGCACTATGTAAAAATCGACCTCTCCTATTGGTCGATCCATCTCGTATTACGAGATGTCTGCGTGATGCAATCGATTTCTATCGAGAGCTCTTAGGGTGTAGAGGTTTAGATCGTTGGGTCTCACCTGGAAAACGCGGGTTCGAATCCCATTGCTTTTTTTAATTTTTTTTTAAAGATTATGTTTCCAAACAGCTTTTTTTCTTGATTTTGGGTATGTCTTGGGTTAGATTGGGTTAGCACCTAGTTAGTTTCCTTTTCTTGAGCCCCCGTAGCGAGCGAAGCGAACGGAGGGCTATGCGGATCGACCAATGGAAAAGGCCGATTTTTATACAGTGCACTATTTGTGTAAAGGATCTTATAATGCCAATGGGAGAGGCCGATTTTTTACATAGTGCTCTACTTGTTTAAAGGATCTTAAAAAGCAAATCACACTTGGGTTGAGAAACAAGAAACAACAATAAGAGGCGTTTTAAGATCCTTTACAGGCGTAGCCAACTATATTAAAATCGGCCTCTCCTATTGATTGATCCGCATGGCCCTCCGCTCGCTTCGCTCGCTACGGGGGCTCAAGAAAAGGAAACTAACCAAGTGCTAACTCAGTCTAACCCAAGACATACCCAAAATCAAGAAAAAAAGCTGTTTAGAAACATAATCTTAAAAAAAAATAATAAAAAGGAACGGGGTTCGAACCCGTATTTTCCAAGTGAGACCCGACGATCTAAACCTCTACACTACGAGAGCTCTTGCGAGAAATTTATTGCATCACGACGACATATTGTAATACGAAATGGATCGACCAATAGGAGAGGCCGAGTTTGATATAGTCCGCTACGCCTGTAAAGGATCTTTAAATGCCAATAAGAGCACAATATTGACTTGCTTCTTACTGCTGCTCCCCGATCGGATTTAAGTACAAATACTACTTGTAAATAATTGCTTCTGTATGATTTCAAGACTAAAAGGACCAAAGATGGTTCAATGCTCTATGGCAAGGAGAGACTATACAGAGAATCCGGGACAAGACAGAACAGAGACTGCAGGAGCGAGCGACGAAATTCTACAGGTAATGATGATGAACAAGCACACAGGAACTAACCAGGAACATAGGAACATGGACTGGACCATAGAAGAAATGCCATTCAAGAAAATCCACAAAATGATCCACGAGGTGATGCTATAAAATCAGGAACAAGGACTAAGGACAATAGGACACCCCCCCACACACCAGGAAGGACTGCATGAAGCCGAGCAACACAAAAAATGCAGTGGTCTAGAATAATCACAGAGACTGCAGGAAGGAGCAAGAGACGAAATTCTATAGATGCACGACGAGAAACAGACACACAGGAACTAACCAGGAACATAGGAACAATGGACTGGACCAGAAATGCCATTCAGGAAAATCCACAAAATGAACCACGAGGTGATGCTATAAAATCAGGAACAAGGAAAGGACACTAGGACCCCCCCCACACCAGAACGACTGCATGAAGCCGAAGAACACAAAAAGTGCAGTGGTCTAGAATAATCATTTAGTATTAAATTTTTCATGTCTCCCAAACTAAATAGTTATCTTAGGTTCAGGTGGACGCTTGTTAGACCATCTTAGTCGGTGGTAGTATATAGGTATTTATTTGTTAATATCTTGTTATTCATTGAATTAATTAAATATATTGTAAGATGAATTAAACATTTCAAGATTAAGAATTAGCACTTACCCGTCAATGTCTTGACACAAGATAAACGATCTTGCTTTCAAAATTCAAGACGCTGGACAAATTATGCTTGCCGATGTATTATTGGCTAATTTCACGTGATTACCACTATTAATCGCGTAGCGTCAAGTCATAGAAATGCCCAATATGGTCGATGTAGTAATCTATAGTAACTTAAATTCATGATTTGTAGGTATAAAATAGCGTACTGCGCTCCTAATATTGCTAACCACACGAAATAAACCTGGCTACCTAAATATTAAATAACGAAAATCATTCGCAATTGAATTGAAATTTTTAGTGTAGCGGAATAAGCATATATTCTGTTACTGGGACTCAGTTATTGCTCTACTGTGGCTAGACGCAAATTGGCATTGCTATGCAGAGGATAATTTCCTATTGTGAGTGAATATTGTGCCAGAGGCAAAAAAGGGCCATGCCCCTATAATTAAAGATAACTTGCACATGCACATATGAGTAATACTAGTATATGATATGACTAAAACTTCCTATCTAAAAAGGAAATTTTATCCCAAAATGGGCAATTTTGAAAAAGTGAACAGCGAACTGAAGAGTGGCAATGGCAATGCTGCTTGGCACTCAGCATAGTGGGTGCCATGACACAATAATAGGGAGTTTGTATCATGGATGAGTGCCATGATGATTGATTGCTTCTAAATGACAGTTGTAAGTAATTTATTAAGCCCGGTTCTCTGGATGCAATTTTGTCGCGGCGATTGGATTGCAGCAATCAAAATTGCACAAATTTCAGCGTTTACACTTGTCGCTGCAATTTAGTCGCACATAATAGAAAATGTTCTATTTTCATGCAATTAATCGCGACGATTTAGTAATTTTCGTTAGGGATTTTCACTCGGCAACTTAAATTTTTGTATTGGCTACACTTGTTGAACTGTCAAATATTTCGCTGATTCTACTATTAAGCTCAAGATAGCCACTTTGGACTCTTCCACGTCCATGATTTTAGGCTTAATTATCTTTAGAAATCATGCTAAATTAAAATGTAGAATGTAACACAGTAGCCAATTTCAGCAAAACAGGAACACAAAAAGCATTCAAATCCAAGCTTCAAAGAATGTCAATATTGTCATGACATTATGACATGAATCATAAGAGGCCCTTTCTTTAATTCACCGGTTTGATGTCATCTTTATCATTTTGTTTAATAAGAAGGATACATTAGGTTTGTTCTAGCAGCGATTTCAAACGGTTTCAAACCGTACGGAGTTTGCGCATAGCCATATAAGCGACGCTTATATCGTTATGCGCAAACTCCGGACGGTTTGAAACCGTTTGAAATCGCTGCTAGAACAGACCTATTGTCAACCGGTGCATTATTATCTTACAAGTTTTAGTTCTAGTAACTTTAAATATCATGTTTGCACAGTTGGCAGTAGCCAGGAAAGAACCGCAGCAAGGAAATACCGTGGGATATAGAAAAACTAAAAGAACCTGAAATAAATCAACTCAACCAGAATGAAATGGGGCAAATATGCACGAGAACAACACAAGAAGGTACAGAAATTGAGCATATATGGAAAGAAATAAGAGCAGGTATAGCTGACGTCAACGATAGAGTACTAGGACCAAGACCAAAACCAAAAGTAAACGGTTGGTACGATGCCGATTGCGAAAAGCTAAATAAACAAAAAACCTGAGCTAGACCCCAAATGATCCAAAATCCATCAAACCACAACGTTTCTACATACAGTAGGATGAGGAAAACTATCAGAAGCACAAAAAGAGCAGCTCAAAATAAAAAAGAACTAGATCGTAACAGACAGCAGGGTAATGTAAGACAATTCTACAAGGAGGTCGGCAACTCAAGGAAAGGGTTTAGACCAAAGACTCTAACGATACTATAAGTGGGAAAACGGAAATACTGCAAGCTTGGAAATAATATTTTAGCAAACTCTTCAATCGGTTGGAGTGTTGGACGAAAAAGCACAGAACCGCTTGACTTTCCAAACAGCAGAAACAAGTTGGTAGAAACTATTGAAGCTATCAAAAAGCTTGAAAATAATAAAGCACCTGGACGGGATCGGATACCGGCAGAATGTCTAAAATATGGTGGAGACAGACTTATTTCATAACACGTATTTAGAATGAAGAAATAATCCCATCGGAATGGAAGGAGGAAGTGATCATACCAATACATAAAAAGGAGATAAGATGATATGTACAAACTACCGTGGCATCACTCTCCTCAATTGCGCCTATAAGGTCCTGTCAAACATATTACTGAGCAGAATAACACCATATGCTAATGGAATAATTGTCGGTGAATACCAATGTGGATTCCATAGCGGAAGATCAACAATGGACCAACTGTTCTTGAAAAGTGCTGGGAATTCAACAGAGATCTCCACAATCTATTTGTGGATTTCAAACAGGGGTATGCAAGTGTAAACCGAATACGCCTGTAGGAAGCCATAGAGGAATTCGGAATTCTAAAGAAGTTAATATGCATGGTGAAGACGTGCGTGGAAGGGTCAGTAAATAGCGTAAGAGTGGTGGACTTAAACAACTTGGCTCTTGAGAAAGTAGTGAGAGTAGCACAAACAAACACACAAATATTTGGAGCCAATGGACCTAGGCTGCTCCTAGCATATGCAGATGACATCGATGTTGTGGGAAAGAGCACAGTTAACGTCAAGGAAATGTTTGTACAAATGGAGAAAGAACTTGAAAGGATGAGTCTGACAGTAAACGAGACGAAGACGAAATATATGCATTTAACACAAAAGGATAATAGAGACCGAGTGGGACAAAATGTAACTATGAACGACTACAATTTTGAGAATATTCAGTCTTTCAAATATCTAGGGTATCTGATAACAGCGGACAATAATATGAAGGAGGAAGTAAAACACCGAATAAGCCAGGGAAACCAATGGTTTTTTTCTGTGCAGGTGATGCTGAAGTCCAAATATATTACAAGGTCAACAAAAATCAACATATCCCAGAAGATCCGTGAAGTTAGCAACCAAAGTATGTTTTTTTTCCTTGAAAATTTCACGATGGTTAGTGCTTCGTTAATGCTTTTTAATGCTTCGAAAAGTTTCGTTAGTGCTTCTTTTGTTTTCGAGATATTCAATTTTATTTTATTTCAAAGTCAGCCCCCAAAGTATTTAGAATTGGGTCAAATTTGGCGTCATTCTTTAGTGCTTTTTAGTGCTTCGAAAAGTTTTGTTAATGCTTTTATAGTTTACGAGATATTCAAGATTTTATATTCAAGGTCAGCCCCAAAGTATTTAGGATCGGGTTAAATTTAGTGTCATTATTTAGGGCTTCGTTAGTGCTTCAAAAAGTTTTGTTAGTGTTTTTATAGTTTATGAGATATTCAAGATTTTAAATTCCTGCACAATGACGACTACCCATTATTGCTGCAGGCTCTACACGCAAATATTTAATGTGTATCTTAATCTTGAATATCTCGAAACCAAAAAAAGCACCAACGAAACTTCTTGAAGCACTAAAAAATGACGCCAAATTTGACCCAATCTTAAACACTTTGGGGGCTGACCTTGAAATAAAATAAAATTGAATACCTCGAAAACAAATGGAGCACCAACGAAACTCTTTGAAGCACTAAAAAGCACTAACGAAGCACTAAATAATGACACTAAATTTGACCCGATCCTAAACACTTTGATGGCTGACCTTGAATATAAAATCTAGAATATCTCGTAAACCATGAAGACACTAACGAAACTTTTTGAAGCACTAAAAAGCACTAACGAGGCACAAAATAATGACTTTATATATGACTCGATCATTAACACTTTAGGAGCTGACCTTGAATTTGAAATCTAGAATATCTCGTAAACCAAAAAAGCACTAACGAAACTTCTTGTAGCATTAAAAAGCACTAAAGGATGACGCCAAATTTGACCCAATCCCGAACACTTTGGGGGCTGTGAAACAAACCGAAAGTTGAATTGACGACCAACCCAAACTAACCAAATCTATTAAAAATGATTATAACGTATCGGAACCGGTTCAAATGACTAAAATAAGTTGAGACTAAGTGAAACTAACCGAAAGTTGATTGGACGACTAACCTAAACTAACCAAACCTATTAAAATTGATTATAACGTATCGGAACCGGTCCAAATGACTAAAATAAGTTGAGACTAAGTGAAACTAACCGAACGTTTATTCGACGACTAACCAAAACTAACCCAATCTATTAAAATTAATTATAACATTTTTGAACCCGCTCAAATAAGTAAAATAAGTTAAGACTAAGTGAAACTAACCAAAAGTTGATTAGGCGAATAATCAAATCTATTGAAATTGATTAAAATGTATCGGAACCGGCTCAAATAAGTAAGATAAGGTAAGACTCAGTAAAGAAGTATCCGCTTCTATCACGTGTACTGTGCCACTCACAATTTTTTTTTAAATGAGCTTCTTTAGCGACGGTAGTTTAGTCAGAAAAAATGTAACGCTTATCAAAGTGAAACGGAAATCAAAGTGAAACGCATATTCCAGTGTAACTAGAATGCTTAATTAAAGGGGCGTTTCACTTTGATAAGCGTTGCATTTTTTCTGAGTTTACCCTCGCTAAAGAAGTCACTTCAAAAATAATTAACACACAAACAAACCAAAGGAAACTGGCGTCCACGCAAAAATTTTATCGTCGACGACTGTACTAAACAAATCTCGTACTAAACTAAACTGACAAGCACGTGGAGATGACAGTTGGCCGGTTTACCTCCCACTCCAAATTTTTGGGCGGGATTTATGTTGTCGCTTCTCTGCGGTTGTTATCCTCGGGTTGTAGTGCTACAGTGTTTTTGTTGTTACATTTCCCTGCGCCTATTCACATTATACTTAATATTATTAGAAATTTGAATTGTATTATCCACACCCAATTTGCGTCAGAATTTAACGTAAAACAATTCAAATACTATTTTATAACTTTCGTCTGTACACCAAAATGTAGCAATTACGGTGGTTTACCGAGGCTGACAACACACTGATGACATAAACAGTACAGCCATTATATGCTAACCAAAAAGAGGACTTGTCCGGGTAAAAGAGGACCGCTGATCACTCTGTAAATAAAGTCCTCCAGACGGTTTATTATTTATGCACTTTAAAATTATTCGATTCGTTGATTGCCATACACACAACAATAACGAGCTTTTATTTATGTATGCGGTTTTCGTGAAAACAAAGAGTGCACGGTAGTCAGTCAAAGTAACTTAATTTCACAGATAATAACACATATATTCTGAATAATAATTAACGACGTTGTATGTAATTGGGTAAACAATAAGCGTGCCAAGGACGAACCACATGTTATTATTATCTTGCAAATTTTTTACTGAAACCGAAGGTAATGATTTTTTTTACAATTTTAATCATCGTTTAGGCCAACTTAATACAACATATTCCATATTTAAACGATTGGAATTTTTCAATTATTTTCCAGACAAATGCTGCAACACATCCGAACCATTCCTGAAATTATCCTTCTGGGCAACACGTCCCCCAATCTGAAGCGAGTCTCCATTTTCTCCTTCATGGTGCGGCATCCTCGCGGCACATTTTTACACCACAATTTCGTCTGCGCAGTTCTGAACGACGTGTTCGGAATACAGGCACGCGCAGGATGTCCTTGTTCCGTTGCCTATGCCCAGGAACTATTGGGAATCGATCAGATATTGGCCGATCAGTACGAAAATATTATCTTGGAAGATAGGTAAGTGATAAAGTTTGTCTTATTGATGTAGTTTATGTATGTATAGCACGTTACGCGATGCTTGTTTTATTTATTTATTTCAACGTATCAATATTTACAAGCTTAACATATTGTATTTTTAGCGCTTATTTTAAACCGCTTCTGAGGCACATCAAAAAAGTCCAGTTCCACGCAACACTAGTAGAAATTCTATTACCGGGACTATACAATAAGTACCAAGTGCAACAATTACATATATGTAAAAGAGTTTGGTTACGTGTAGGGTAAGAAAGTACATGAATACGAAAGGCTTCGGGACATTCAGGACTCTTAATAACACCGTTAAGAACATTAAAAGCAAAACTTATGTCATAGAAAACCCTTCTACGGGCAAGAGGAGCTAAATCTAAGTAAGACATAGTCTGGGCCCCGTTAAAATCTATTCCATTAAGTAGAAGTTTATATTTTGCATATTTTATAAATTAGAATGCATATTCTCAATTCAAGCCTATTAATATGAACTTGATAATACTTATCGATCTAACAAGTGATATATACAATGTTTTTAGAGCAAATACATTTTTGAAATTCCTAGTGGTACTCTTGACAAAACCTAGCACCCTGTTAGCTCTAGATATCACATTCTCAATGTAAACTGTAAACATGAGCCTGGTATCCAAGTATACATCAAGATCCTTCACAACAGACAAACCCCTGAAATCAACACCATTTACCAAATATTCGACAGGAAGCAGTGCCCGAAAACGGCTGAATCTCATGAAGTAACATTTGTCGATATTCATTGACATGCTGTTGATTCTACACCATTCAAAGACTGTAACATCCTCATCAGATGATACTTGACGAAACAGCTTCAAACCATCGGCAAAAAGCAAGAAGTTGGAAGAAAGCAAATGTCCCAAGTTGTTGATAAATAAACTGAATAACAGTAATAATAATAATAATAATAATAATAACCCAAAGCAGATTCCTTAGGCACCTCAGGTGTTGCAGTAAATGTACTTTAACTTGCTGTTCTCTATCCGACAGATAAGATTCTATCCAGGAAAGCAAGGATCCAGTAATCCCATAATTGGACAATTTTGAAATCAAGATACTGTGAGTGACCTTGTCGAAAGCCTAGCAGAAGTCTGTATATATAGTGTGTTTCACAACCCTTATCAAAAGAGTTATTAATAAAATTACTAAGGAGATACAGGTTGGTATCAACAAACTGGCCAGAAGAAAATCCATGTTGCTGGTTTATTATGATTTGACAGAAGGTGTTTGATAGTACCCTCTCAATACAACCCCCAAATACCTTGGGTAATGCGGAGAGGATAGATATTGGTCTGTAATTAATAATGTCAATTTTGTTTCCAGCTTTATGACAATTTCCAGGCATGGGGAAATATGCCAGAAATAAGGGATTTAGAAAAAATATGGTAAAGAGGAAGATAGAGATAGTTTAAGCAAAATTTTAATACCCTGTTGGGAATCCCATCAGGGCCTTCTCCTTTGTTAATATCGAGCTCAGATAATCATCTTTCACTGTCGGCTGCCGAGACCTGAATGGTGGAAACTGCTTCGAAACTACTGGAGAATGTGTTAAGGGGTTAAAAACAGAGAAGAAAAATTGAGCAAATAGGTTGGCTATTCCACTACCATTATATGCACTCACTGTGCCTAGAAACATTTCTTTAGGGAAAGAATCCCCCTTCGACTGGGAACGCATAAAGTGCCAGAAGAATTTAGAAGTGGTATATAGTAATCATAACATTCCTTGGTCAGCCTTGCTTCATATTCAAACAACTTACTTGCACAAGACACAGATTCTAAATGAGATTCATAGTATGAGATATCCATCAATGGCGGCACATAGATCTCCACAGAAACCTACACGTCCTCAATGGCGTCATTGCCCAAACACAGGAGGCTAGATTTTAGGCAGTTTTTAACAGCTATGAGAACACCACCACCACCAGTGTAACTCGCATGCAGGAATTCAGCATCATAGATGGAAGAATCCAACCAGTTTTCTACCAGGACAATCATGAAATAGGATTCATTAGGTGAAGCGCAAATGTTGTAAAATATGCAGAGTTGTTAGAGTTACAAAAATAGCAGATTAAATTTGACTTGATAACACTTTCTGAAATCAAAATTGTATGAAAATTAATATTTGAGTTTGATCTAAAACTTTTAATTTTATAAAAACGCAAATCTTACTCTAGAACAGTTATGTAAGTAGTTGATGCCAACTTGGTCAGAGAAAAAAGCATCGAATTCTAAGTTTGTGTTGAGGGTTATCATTGTCTCAATATCCAATTTAATCTGTAGTTTCCTCTTTCTTAGATGATAAAAACGATATAGGTGGGCATCTGCCTGTTTTAACCAATCAAGCCTCTTCTGATGTTGAGGTTCAGCATTCCTTCCATCGTTTTGGTGGCCTTCCTTATGTTGTCTTTCCCGTTGGTTTGTTATGTCTTATCTCTCAATGTGCTTGTTCCAGCATTTCCTTCTGTGTCTTATCCATTTTCCCACATCCTGTATCTTGTCCTGTTCCCTAAGTTTTAATTAAAAAGGTAATCCGAGCACGAACCCCAAAAGCAAATTCCATATCGAAAGTGGGACTCGATAATCGCAAAGTATGCACATCTGGCAATGGGAGATTCAGATTGGTGGCAATAACTTGTGGAGCATAACAGCCAGATGAAACTTTCTTGCCCACGTTTGCAATATGAAGTTCAAATTTAAGGGATTTGTCTATTGAAACACCTAAAAGCTTACTGAAGGGTGGCATGGTGACAGGTTCATTGTTCAAATATATATTATTGGTATCACATTTAAAATTAGGCATATTCCTTTTAGAAACATTAAATGTCTAATGCGTCACACCAGTCTTTTATTCTCAACAAATCCGTCCTTATGTATGCCTCCATTAGAGCCACATCTGAGTCCTGCCAGAGGATGGTGATATCATCTGAAAATAGTGTAAATCTGCCGGTTATCTACAGTTGTAGGAGATGGTACTCGTAAGAGAGGAAAAGGACCGAACTCTGCGGCACACCCATATTTAAATTAAGTTCCTCAGAGGTACCACTATTAAATTTAACAGCCTGAACGCGATCCGATAGGTAAGGACGAAACCACTCAAGGGCAGCCCCCCTAAAACCATAGAGCCCCAGTTTCAACAGCAGCACCCAGTGACTCACGCAGTCAAAAGCATTTGACAAGTCACAGAACACTGCTGCTGCAACCCCACTAGCGTTCAGACTGTTGTAAAGGTGTTCTAAAAAGCTAAAGATAGACTCACGAAAGCCAAACTGGTGAAAGCTCAATAGGTCAAGCCCATTGAAAAATCAATCCATCCTTTCCACAATCTTGGCCAAAGTAGGCAGTAATGCTATGGGTCTAAAATTAGAAGGACAGTTGTGTTCACCCCCTTGTAGAGAGGAATAATCACTGCTCTCTTCAAGCAACACAGGAAAACTCCAGAAACAAAGGAAGAGTTGATTGCCTCCGCCATATCCTGCAAAGCAACAAGAGGTAAAGCCAAGAAAATAATCAGTGAGAATCCATCCCAACCTGACGAATTCCTATCCTTCATATTAATGAATAGGCGTTTAAGCTCTTCTACATTAGTTGGAGTAAAGAAGAAAGGGTCAGCTACCACCACATTATTTAGGTAGCTCCTAGGATCTATTTTCTGTGTGATACTGGCTGAAAATTTACTAGCGAGATTACAGTAGAAGAAATTGAGGACATTGGAATTTAAGGTACTTTGCCAATTTGGTCGAGTTTCTGTAGATCCTATTATAATAATTTAAAAAAAGTGGCATTGTTAATAGAATATTTCCTTATGTAGTGAAGGGAGCGCATATTTCTTCCAGATACTCGTAGACTCTTGGCATACCAATGTTTTCTATTTCGTTTTTTTATGTTGACAATAGGAAAAACAATGTCAAAACTATTTATTACCATCTGATGAAAGCTATGTAGTGGGTCTACAGTAGCCAAAACATCTAGTATAAAGCCTACCGCTTCTAAACTTACTTTCATCAACTCTACTATTGAGTCTCACAAGCTCCACTATTGCCTCATGGCAGATGCAGATGTTTTCATAGCTTGTTTTTGAACTTCATGGTGCAAATCACCGTCGCTGGTTATGTCCGCTCCCAGGTATGTGAACTGCCTGACCTGTTCTACTACTCTCCCATCTATTTCTAGTTTGCACCGTGGCTCTTTGGATGTTACGAGACATTTAGTTTTGCTTGTATTTATAAGCATATTTAAGGCTTTTTGGTTAAAAGTCTGTAGGTCGTGTTCTGAATCAGCGATTAGTGCATCATCGACAGCGTAGCAGCTGTTCTTGGAAGTTTCTCTGTTATTTTATCCATAACCAGATTAAATATAAAGGGGCTGAGGCTGAGGGAGTCACCTTGTCTTATTCCTTTGTTTATTTCTATGGTTTCAGATGTGAGGTGTCCTATTCTAATTTTTGTTATGCAGTGTTGGTTAGTGGTAGGTTGACTCCTTTTTCTGGCATGATTTTGATGATGTCAGTGAGTCGAACTCGATCAAAAGCCTTGGTCATGTCAACATAGCACAGGTAGGCAGGTTTAATATATTCCCTAGATTTCCTTTGTCTGACTATAAAAATCGCATCGAAAGTTGATCTGTCTTTACGGAAGCCTTGCTGCTCTTCTCGAATCTGTATTGCTTTTTTCAAGTTCTTCTAGTATTAGTTTTTTCGTATTCATATTCGTACACATGAGTGGGCCTAAATAGAACCCTCCACTACGACCCTTGATCTATTGTGGCTCTAAACCAACCCTTGTAACTGCCAATAGGCAGGAGATATTAGATCTAACGATCAGTGATAATCTCTTATCCACAAGAATACCAGATTGGATAGTGTCATCAGAGCCCTCGTGCTATGATCATAGACATTCTCTTCATTTTGAAAACAGGTGAAATACCCATCTTTGAATACAGAGACCCTAAGTCCACTGATTGGGCTGGTTTTAGTCTCACCCTTCAGGAGCAGATGCGAACCTCTATTGCAAAGATATCAAATCGTGAGGAGCTGGGCTTGGAGCAACTGAGACTAATACTCAAGACTAAAAGGAATAACAGAGGAACCACTTGGTGGAACAATTCCCTTGACAAACGAAAGAAGGAGGTTCGTAAACCTTTTAAAAGAGCTAAAGAGACCCGCATATGGGTTCAATACAGAATTGCTCTAATGAACTACAACAAAACCATCAGAGAGGCAAAAAGCAATTCAGGTTATGCCAGAGCATAACAGATGCATCTGACAGTGCTAGGATCCGTAGAATCCTCTCTAGAGAACCGGTTCAGGAGTTAGGATCGCTAAAACGACCTGACGGATCCTTTACGGAACCTGGCATAGATACGGAGCCTTTTTGGGGCCGATCAAATCGGCCAAAAACAGGCGACTGGATTGTCCCTAAGAACATCATTAATAAGGCACTGGAGCGGAAGTATGTTAAATTGCAGGGTAGGGACATCAACCCTACAGGGGGAGAGCTACAGATTCAGGGCTGTTAGGGGATGTCCCCAGGTTGGGGTTTTGTTACCCCTTCTGGGAGTCTCTCCTGATGGATGGTCTGTTGGCGGTCCTCTCGCTGTGGGATGTGGAGGTGCAGGCATACGCGGATGATCTCATAATACTGATTAGCAGCAACTCGCAAAGAATTATCTCGGAGGATCTGCAAGAGGTGCTAACCGCGATCTATGATTGGTGTGAAGGGGAAAAACTATCTGTTAATCCACACAAAACCGTTATAGTACCGTTCACAAGGAAGAAAGGAATGGAAGACCTAATACCACCTTCACTCAAAGGAGAAACTATCCCATTTGCGAATACAGTGAAGTATATGGGAAATACCTTAGATAAAACACTTAATTGGATAAAATTGCCGCAAAAGCGAAACTGTCACTATGAACCTTGTGGCAAAACATGGGGCATACATCTCAAACAAAATGCACTGACTTTATATTGCAGTCATAAACTGATGATAACATATAGAGCAGTGGCTTGGTACTCTAAGAGCTTACAGAGCTCCGCGAGAATCAAATTATCTACTTTACAAAGACGAGCGTGTCTGGCAATTAGTGCCGTCTGCGGCACTACACCCACGGCAGCGCTTGAGTGTTCTAAATCGGCCACCTGTCCAAATAGTACTGGAGAAGGAGATGCCAGCTAGGCGACGTATAGATTGACACAGGCGGTGATCAACAATCCGCAGGAGATCATCATGGTGCCCATCGGGCTGAAGAATGCCAATGAGCAGGACAGTGTGTTGGGTCTACCATCAGATGTTATGCCTACTAAAACTACCTATTATCATGCCTATGATGTCCTCCTACCAGAGAGGAACGATTGGGCAAAAGACTCGGAACATCTTAGAATAACAGAGAATAGTTGGTTCACTGACGGTTCCAAGACCAATGATGGTACAGTAGCCGCTGCATAGAATAAAAATATTAAGGTTGAGCTTAAGTCTTCCCTAGGCAAACATGCAACCATTTTTCAGGTTGAAGTTGAGGCCATTGATATGACAGCACAATGACTCATCGATAGAAACTGGAAAAGCAAGTCAATCAAAATTTTCTCGGACAGTCAAGCAGCTTTAAAGCTCTTGAATTTAGCCGTTGTTTATCTAAGACAGTATGGAACTGCCAGGAACTACTCACCAAACTAGGTAGAGAAAATAAACTTACACTGATCTGGATACCTGGACATACAGAATATGAAGGCAACAAAAAAGCTGATGCTCTTGCGAAGCAGGCGGCCACAACGGCCTTCATAGCATAGGACCAGAACCAGTACTGGGAATAGCTTATAACACAGCTAATGATGCCCTCTCCAAGTGGGCACAAAAGCAATTTGTAGACAAATAGAGAGAGTTACCAGGCCTAACTCATTCACAGATGGCGGTGAATATGCCATCAGGAGTGAGAACTGAACAACTTTTTCAACTTGGCCGACATCAGGTACAGGCTGTAGTTGGCCATTGTCGGCTTAGAAGCCACATGAACAAGGTAGGGCTCTCCGAAGAAACGGAATGCCGCTTGTGCTTGGAGGATGAAGACGTAATGGTGCATGTTGTATGTCACTGTCCAGCAATGGAAAGAACCAGACAAACAGTGTTTGGAAATTCTCGTGATTTGTGCATATTTGAAAACTATCCACCTCAGAAAGCTGTTCGATTTCATGAAAAGGATCGAGCCTCTGGCATAATGGAAACCACAGATGTGAGCCACATTAGTATTAGTTTAGTGAATGTCTTGAGCATGCTGTTAAGGAGGGTGATGCTACGGTATTTCTCTGGGGATGTTTTTTGCCCTTCTTAAATATGGGGATTGTAGTGCTCTTTCCATTCATTTGGGATTTTTTTTTGATTTATGATGTGCTTGAATATGTTTTTAATGTCATTTTGTAACTTTGTTCCTCCATATTTCAGCATTTCATTGGTTATTTGCTCATGATTTTAAGATATTTTCTATTGTTTCCATATCGATATCGTGTTCTTCCTCGCTGTCTACTATTTGTGGAAAGTCTTCCGGAATATGTTTTCTTAAAATATGTCTCCCATTCGTCCCTCGGGATTTTGTTAGTTTTGGTAGGTACTGTAAAGGCTAAATTGATTTCTACTGGGAAAAGTGTTTGACATTAATAATTTGAAGTACTCCTATTATAGTAATTATCTTCAATTATTAGCACGCAAACATTTGCAATACGCCAGAATTTAGTGAATTGCGAACTCCTCAAATGACTCACGCTTATTGTTTAAGATTTATTGTATTTTCTATTAAATGACCCCTATTAATTATTTAGTTAATTTTATTCTGAATTATTACAGCATAGGGATATGCAAGTATAACTCAAGCTGAACCAACCGCCCTACTTGATATATTTTTTTCAGGCGACTTTCCAGTTTAAATCTTGGCGTAGAAAACTCGACCTTGGAACTCCTCAGGCCCGGTTTCACACGAATTAGCCTTCCGTATTTCATTAACGATGCCGAACTGGCGTTCGTAATGGAAGCCGTCAAGATGGTGGCCACAGAAGGCTGGAAGCTGTTGCCACAATATGTGGTCGACCTAGAGACTGGCGAATGGAGGCATCATACAAATGCAGTTCAAAAAGACAGGAAATGGCTGTCTTCTGTAAGGTATGAATAGTCAAAACATAGGAGTTATAAGTACTTATTGATTTAGTTTTAAATAACTAAGAAGCTAGGTTACGATTACTAATCTATCACTAATTTTAATCATGTTATTTAAGATATATTGAAGGAAAAATGACAATGAACGAACGGAGAATATCCGGACCGGGTCTATTCCCTCAGAGCTATTCCGAGTGTCTGCAAACAGCGAGAAATCTATTTAATAGGGCCAGAAAAACTGCCAATAGAATGCCTTATCAGGATCAGGGGATTGCGTTCGATAGCAGAGGAGAAAAACTAAGGTATGAATCCAACTAATTATTATATAATTGGATTCATCAAATCATATTTTTCAGATGGTTCATGTTACAAAATGAAGCTCAAGCTCTGCTGACCAGCAATGCACAAACAGTGAAACAAAAGGTGCCATTCGATCCTGCATCATACATGACTTGTAATAAAAAGACTGATAAACATACCGAAGAACATCATCATACTTCTGCAACCATTCCTCATTCGCATAACATGTCCAATAATAGTGGAGGAGGATCACCTCGACATTATAGGTGAGAATGCATATAGTAACTAGAAAACTTTTGATCGTTTAAAGGTTGTTATTTTGACACTTTATTTCAGCTTGCCATCACTAGAGGATACACAGATGTTAAAATGTTCTTCACCAGTGCCATATTTCTTGCAAGATGTTAATGGGCTCTACTATCCTCAAATGTCGCAACAATCAGTCAATTTCGCTGTAGGTGAATCGGTGAATTCTGCCAATTTGCACTTGCAGCAGCAGAATTTTGCCAGAGATAGGTAAGTTAAAATGATCAATAAGTTATCAGTAGCTTCCCTTAAGAAAAAAAATAAAGGATTAGTTGAATAGGTTGGGCTTTAATTTAAAATACGTTCCTTCTAAATTCAAATTTTCAAATGCAAATTCAAAATTTATTAATAATATCATACAAGATGCACTTTTACATGTCAAAAATATTATTATTATTATTATTATTATTATTATTATTATTATTATACTGTTCTGGCAGTAGGCGGTAGAACCGATGAACTGTCGCAATGTCTTAAGCATCCAACTCACCAAACATTGTCAAACTACAAGTTTAAATGGCGGTCCAGTCTGTTTTTAAGACTGTCACGGAAGGAGCCGTAACCACCCCCTCAGGCAGAAGATTCCATTGGTTCACTATACGGCTAGTAAAGAAAAACTTTCTAGAGAGTCTGTGGTAGGGCTGCACTTCGAGTTTAAGTGGGTGTCCACGCACTGGAGTAGGCTTGTAGGCGTGTAGGTTATGGCATCTCCGGATAAAGTCCACATCGCAGCTGTAACGTCCATGCATAATTTTGTAGGCCTCAATAAGACGGCCCCGGTTTCTTCTCTGCTCCAAAGTTGTTAGTTTAAGAGCCCTTAGTCGTTCGTCATAATACTTAGATGCCTGAGGGTAGGTGGGATTTTGGTTGCTCTTGTCCCTCCTGAAGTAGGGACTCCACACTATCACAGCATGTTCCAAAATTGGCCTCACGTAGGTCTTATAGGCTTTTAAGAACAGATCGGGGATAGGTTTCTAAAGCATCGACGTATCAAGTAAAGCGTAGTGTTAGCCCTTTTGACAATACTATTTATATGAATTCTCCACTTCGGGTCGTGAGCGATATGTACCCCCAAGTCAACTTGCCCGGTCACACTTTTAAGTTCCACATTATTAATGTACTAATGTAGCAGAGGGTTGTTATAGCCAATGTGCAGTACCGTGCATTTATCAGAGTTCAGTTTAAGATGCCATCGATTTGTCCATCTATCTAATTCAGCTAGATCCTCCATGAGTGAGCCATGTTGCGTGGTAGGGTCACAGATTATTTTTGTGTCGTCCGCGTACATACTGGTTACACATGACATGTTCTCAGCAATGTCGCACACATAGATTGTGCGGACCCCTGGGGCACACCACCAACAACCCAGTTCAGCAAAAGTCCCCTCACGCCGTAGTGCTTCAGTTTGGTAAGCAGTCTTTGGATGGGGACCGTGTCAAAGGCCTTCTCGAAGTCCAGGTATATAACATCTATGGGATACATATCATTAGCGTATTTTGTCCAGAGTTCAAGGCTGGATAAAAGATTTGATGTCACAGATCGTCCTACAGAGTGTAAGGGGTGAAATCAATATTAATATGTTTTTTCCCAAATGCCAACCTCACCTGCAAGCGGTGCACCCTGCTAGAGAACAAACGAGGCAATGGCGACTGAAGTTCTGTCGGAATAAACAGAACCCCTCAGTATTGTCAACAGCCTCTTCGGAGGGTGGAAGAACAAACTGATGTAAGGGCACTCTTTTGTCCCTGGGATGAGAAATCATCCCAACAGGCAGATGAATCAGGAATGATCAATGGCATAAGGATGCAGACAGTGCCGGAAAACTACTGCATTAAAGACTCGTAAGAGTTTCCCAGAAGTGAAAGAAGTTACTGATCATGGATCATGACCTCTTCCCTTGCCGGATGCAAGGGAAGAGGTCTTCCCGGGTCGTCATCCAGCGAAATCCCTGTAAATTGAAAAACAAGCAAATCTTGAAGATTTCAAGAAATGTGACATCGAAAAACTCAAGAACCCTGAAATCCAAGAGAAAGTAAATAATGCTTTAACATCTGATTTAAAAGACATACATTCATCCATTCCTGAACCAGAGAAGACATGGAATACAATGGAAACAAGAATATGTGAAGCAAGCGTTTTTTTAAATCTGAGACCACGAGACAGAAGAAGAAGGGATGGATGACCGACGAAATTATGAATCTCATGGAAGAAAGACGGCGAGTTAAATCGAATAATACTGAAGAATATTGGGCAATTCACAGGAATATCGGAAAAATCACCCGAAAGCCAAAGCAAAATTTGACCGAAAAGTGCAGTGAAATAGAAGATCTAAATAAGAAACATGACATATTCAATACACATAAAAAGATGAAAGAAATCACGGGCCGGTTTAGACAAAGAGCTTCTGGAAATGTATCTGACGAGAATGATAGTATTATGCTTGAAATTAATGATATATTAAGAGTATGGGAAAAATATACTGAACCTCTGTTTGATAATGAACAACAACCCGAAAAACCAATGTTGGATATTGTTGAAGATCCACATATCACTATATCAGAAGTAAAGCAGGCAATTAAGCTCATGAAAAACGGAAAAGCAATGGGTCCATCAGAAATTTTTAAAATTATGGAAGAAGATACCATTGAAATACTAACTGCACTTTTTAACAAAATTTATGATACTGGCATAATCCCAGAAAGATGGCTTGCATCCACCTTTATTACATTGCCCAAGAAATCCAATGCAAAATCGTGCGAGGACTTCCGCACCATTAGCCTGATGTGCCATGTAGAAGAATTACCAACGAAGAAGTACTCCGAAGAATAGAATGTGAACCTGAAATCACGCTTACTGTGGAACGTAGAAAATTAGAGTATTTTGGCCATATCATGAGAAATAACAAGTACAGAATTTTCCAAAACATAGTTCAAGGCAAGGTTGATGGCCGACGAGGACCTAAGAGAAGAAGAATTTCTTGGCTAGCTAACTTAAGAAAATGGTTTGGAGCAACATCTACTAAACTGTTTCGATGCGCAACCAATAAGATCCGCATAGCTATGATGATAACCAAGGTCCGTAATCGGATAAGGCAATAGAAGAAGAAGAAGATCGTCCTTCCAAGAAAGCATGTTGGTTACTTAAGCGTTCACGTAAGTTAATCTGGAGGAAGCTGGTTAATTCTTTTACTATAATTTCTTCCATGCATTTACATACAGCCGATGTCAAGCTGATTGGTCTATAGTTTTGGAGCAGATGCTTGTCACTTTTTTTTGTAAATTGGGACGTTTCAGGCATCACTCCATTGTTGAACGATTCGGTCATTGCTTGCGCAAGGATGCGGGACAAGGAAGCTCTACAGTTGTTAAGCAGGACAGCTGACACATCATCAGGTTCCGGGCTAACGGAAGTGTTAATACCCTGCAGCACTTCCTCCACTATTTCAGGGATAAAGGAGACAGATTCTGTGGAGGCCTCTACACGGCTAACTTCGTAAAGAGGCTGCGCATTAGTTACATTTTCCCGGATAAACACCATGTTAAACTGTCTGACAAACAGCTCCCCGACCCGCAGTGGATCAGTCACAAGTTTATTGTCATCGTCTTTTAGACCAAAGCCTTGCAATTTTAAGCTCAGAGAGCTGCCTATGTATTGACAAAATCTTTTTTGAGCCCTGATCCAGGCGCCTACTTTCATATGCACTGCGCGCTTCCCTAAGCTTAGTGTAAATTTCAATTTTTAAAGAGGGTTAAATGCTCGGTAGTCACATAACAGCCGCGCATCTCTATATCTGTGCCAAAGTGTTCGTTTCTTGTTAATCAGAGAACTGTGGCTTTTCGCAATCCATGGCTTGTTATAGGGTTGTTGCATTGGTACGTATTCTTCTGCAATGTGGGTTAGGACTTGTTGACAGTTGTCAACACAGGTTTTAGTAGGATGTGGCTCCCATCCAGCAAGGAAGTTATTTGCAGAAGCGAAGTCTGTCTTCCAATAGTTTTTATGCACTTTAGACAGGCTGCAGGACCAGCTGAGCAGTGGCACGGACGCCAGTGTGGTCGCTCTTACCAATAGGGGAGTCGGCTTCGATGCTAGTCAGGACACTCTCGTCGGAAACCATGCATAAGTCGAGCAGTGATGGAAGTGACCCCTCTTGAAATTTCGTTTTGAATACGATCACCTGATGTAAAGCAGAATCCTGGTAGAAGTTCAGGAACTCTTGGGCTGATGAACTACCTCGGCTGACCCTACCCGCGCCCCAGTCAATTTCAGGGAAATTAAGATCACCAAACAC
>MU185355.1:21584-59789 GCA_016904865.1 Pissodes strobi
CTACCCGCGCCCCAGTCAATTTCAGGGAAATTAAGATCACCAAACACTAGCAGAGTCATAGGCACATTGCAAATATCACTAAGCATTTTGATCAATTTCGCGTTTTCCTCGCCTGGTGGACGATAGATGCAACCCAACAGCAACCGAGCCGCCACAATCTGTACCTGCACCCAGACCCCAGACAGAGTCAACACTACTTGGTTCATCACCAAACTGTTGGATTGAGCAATGAGCATACAACTTGGTGTCCTTGCATGGGATTTTTTATGTAAATACTCACTTCACCACCCCTCCGCACCTGTCTAACCGCTTTGGTTGTAGTGCGATCCTTTCTGAATAGTATATAGTTTGGCAGGCTAACAAATGAATCTGGGATCGCAGATGTGAGCCATGTTTCGGTTAGAATAACAACAGGATTTCTCAGTTGAATCTCAGCATCCAATTTTGCTAGGATGAACATAGGTTAGTCTAGTAAGAGGTGACAGTGGAGTAAGGAGAGGCATTCAGTTTTTTGAAGAGGTAGGGTTTGTGTTCTTATTTTGATTATCCTTGGGATACCTGCCGCATACCTGAGTTTCAGGTTACTCTCACCCTGATTGGTTCTCTCCTGCAGTTCGTCAAGGAGTTTCTTCAGGTATGTACTTTGCATGGGTGTCGAATCGTTCTTAATGTATATACCGCTGTCTCTTGGAAGTTTGTTTTTGTTACGTAGGATTAATAATGTTTGGAAGGATGTTAGATGCTCGAACTTCCCTTTCCTGCAGTTCCATCAGCGTGATCTCCACATTTCCATTAGATGTACAACCAGCAGGTGCGCCAAGGGTGTTAATGGACTGATGGTTTATTTTGTCAATGTCAAGTGTGATGGCAGTAGTCTCCCTGTTAAGGTTAGACATCACATCAGCATAGCTAGGTGCCCTCTCAACTGAGGTTTATAAAGCCTTGACATCCATATTCATTTGGGATATTTCTGTCCTGATATCAGTAACCTCGATTGCGGCAGCTGAAAGTTGGGCAATGTCGGCCTCAATCTGGGGTATTTTTGTGGCAAAGCAGGGTATCTTTTTAATAAATTGGGTAGTTAGATCGTAGAAAAAGAATGTGCATCTGCCGAACAGAAGAACGGCACGGACCTCCGTCGTCGTAATCTTTGAGCAGTTTTTGCACCTACTAGGTTATGGCAGCAGTCGCAGGGGCACCCAAAAATTTCACCCTCCCTGCATTTCTCCTTCAAAGAGCTGGTGCTATTACATTTATAGCACTGGTTAGGTCAAATTTAAATCGATAGAAATATGCTCTAAATAAGTGAAGATTCTTCCTGACATACACCAAACACTGCAATATATATATATATATATATATACGGAAGGGTTATTATTCTATGATGACTATCATCCCGGTACCCCGGACCAGCAATAATCCTCAAACATTTACGTTGTAATTTAGATATTCTCATGGCATGAGGAGAATGTCCCCACTCCAGGATAGCATAGGACATGTTCAACCCGAAGTAACCGTGATATGCCGACAACAGAATCCTTACCAGATACATTGACTTGAACAACTTTCTACTAAGTTGGTCAACATGACCCTCCCATGTCAACCTCCCATCCAAATGAACCCCCCAAAAGCTTCACCCGGCCTAAACAACCCACTAAAAAATAATGATCTCGTTTCTCTCTTCTCAGCGTAAAATTGACTTTTCACCATTCACACACAACCTGTTTGCCAGAAACCAATTTTGAAGATTTGATGATGTTTCTGATAAACCAGAGGCATCTATTCTAGATGGATGATATGTTGTAAAAGTTGTTGTGTCATCAGCAAATAATATAAGATTTGCATCATTCTGAAATTTGACCAAATAATTTACATAAATCAAGAAAAGAGTTGGTCCGAGCACAGAGCTCTGGGGAGCCCCATGGAGAATATGCCGCCTCAGGGAGACGACGGTTTCCTGGAAGGCGACAAACTGAGAGCGATCTGATAGATAAGAAGTTACGAGACTCACACTGCCCCAATCAAAACCATAAAAAGACAGCTTTTTCAGAAGTATATGATGTGTGACATAATCACACAAAGAATCCAAAATTTGCCCAACAAGAGAGTCTATAGCAAATGTCGTGGTCTTCTTCTTTAAAACCTTTGGAAAACGAGGCCACTCTCCCTAAAATAGTCAGTAATTTGAGTCTTCAACACAGCTTCAAAAACCTTCGACAAAATAGGCACCAGCAAAATAGGACGGTAACTTGAACAGTCCACAGTGGAGCCCTTGTTTTTATAAACTAGCACAACCTTGGCCGTCTTGAATGCCTCTGAGGGAAAACACCGGATACAATGGCCTGATTCATGAGTTTAACGAGAGAGGTTTTTAATGTTTTTCATAATTTCAGCCTAATAACGAAACAGTCTTTGCTTTTACTATATTTTCTTTCTGATCAGTTGGCTAACCTCAAGTTATGAGGTATATATTGTGTTAGGTAATCTGAGAAGTGGTTTGTAGATGATGGAAGAGTGCTCAAAACCCTGTCCGCCACATAGCAGCTTGTCGGTTTGTTGCATTATTTATATATTTTTCATGGAATTCTGTTTTGGCTCTTGAAATTTCTTCTTGATATCTTTTTTGCAATCTTTCACTGTTTGGACAGAGATCAAAAAAGGACTTATATTATTATATTAGCGTCAATGTTCCAATCAAAATTTCAACACGCCCACTGGTGACTATTTGTATATTTAAGTTGCCTATAAGAACTCAGGCCACCTCACAGTGTTGCTCGGTTGACAAGTGTGCTGAATTGAGACGATCAAAGTTTAGCTCATCTCCAAGGAAGATGGCCACTCCACCATGAATCTTGTCACTTCTGCAAAATCCAGAAGCAGCATTATAGCCTTCCATGTGGAAAACACCAAGCTCATCATAATTGAGCCGGTGTTCATTGATACAAAAACAATCAACTAACCGATCTCTGAGAAGTATCTCAACACCATTTGCATGAAGGGCAGAAAAAATACTTGTTGAATTTGTACGATCTCCATACCTACTACTCCCCAATCCTGTGCTTCTCAGTCCATTGTCACATTGGGGTGCTGAAGGTTCTGGAAATAGTTAATTACTGTTCCTGATGGCCATAGCTCTACATCCATCCCCTCTGGGGTCCTTTCAGCGGGAATCCCCAGCCGAAAAGAATTATACTGGTGGTCTTTCCTCGTTTTCATTTTGTCGCATAAACAGTGTTTGCTGAGTTGGTGGTGACTCAAAAAGGCAAGAACTTGTTTCGGCTGTGATTGAGGATCCAGACCAGACACAAAAATTCAAGATAAACGCGGTGGTTTGGCTGTCTTTAATAGACTCGTTTAATTGCCTGTCCCCAGTATTCTCGTTTTTTCTACGTCGTTTTGGGACAATCATGTTCCGATCAATGTTAGGATTTGTTTGCAGTGGTTTTCTACTGCTATTTGATGTATTATTCTTAACTTCATGTGCGATCCCAACAGCCCTGCTGTCTTGACTGAGTGTAATTACTTCCATTCTCATTGGCTGAGAAGCAGTTTCTTTGACGTATTCCTTGAGTTGAATTCCTTGAATTTGATTCCTTGAAATTTGATTTTTTCTTCATTTGTCACGTTGTTATCATTACACCTCGAGCAAATAAGCTCATTTGAGGCAACAATCCTGTATCCAGCATAGCGAACAGCACAGGAACTATGAAAGAACTTCCTACACCCGAAACAACCTAAAGTCAATAAAGAAAAATATTAAGGTACAGACAAATTGAATATAAAAAAAGATAGATACATCACCCCTAAAATAAAATAAGTATAAACTTCCCCATATGATCAAACTCAAGTTACATTAAAATAAAAGTTCAGATCTGATAAAATGGAGTAGATAAGATAATCCAAGGAATGCAAAGCAAATGGCGGACTATGCACAAAAAAGGTTAACACAAATAAAGCAATTAAATCATTAAGTTAGACAAAAAAACTGTAGCAATAATTACCTCGTTAGTGTGTGAGGGCTATGGGAGATTCGACGGTCTCGGTCTTATATGACGAACGTGGAAAGCCTCTAGAAATAAGGGAAAACCAGTAGCGTCATAGCGTCGTCCGCGTGCCTCACAGGCAATAGGGGAAAAATAATTCAAAAGAAAATGCTTACCTTAATACAGTATTTAGATCCCGAAAAATCGGTCATGTCAAAACACAAAGAAATACCACAATATATCCCCAATAAATGGGTGGAATTAAATCACAAATTAAATGTGGAGTCTCTGACTGCACTCAAACAAAAAGCTTCTCTTCTCGCCGAACGGTCTAACTAGAAGAACTCTCCATTCGTTTTCGTCAATTTTCCTTTCTCCTTCTACGAGATTAAAAGAACTACGTCCGAACAGGAAATAGTAATGGGCTGAAACATGCCAAGTGATTTCGATACAAGGAGTAATTCTAAGACTTAGTTCTCGTTTATTATGATGATAAAGGACAGCGGAAGCCACAATTAATGAACCAAAATTAAATTTTTCAAGAAATGCTAGGAAATACTCTTAGGAAAATGATAAACCTCTAAAAATCTAAATCGAGAGCGACAATTACGAGATGATAAGCAGAGGTCCCAAAACGATCTAACAATCTTCAGAAATGGCGGCCGGTAATTGCTGTTCAGCAACCAAGGGGTTCCAAAAAGTTATGAAATATTTCAACCGACAATAAAATATGAATCGACTAGTCAAATACAGCGTATTTGTGAGTTTTATTAACAGAATTCTTAAAAATATAAATCGGTTTGCTGGTCGTTCTACGGTAATGTAATATAAATCAAGCCAAGCTATCCTAATAACAGTGTGCTTCGCTTATCAACTAAAATAAATATAGTCACAACGTGTTATAAATGCTAATACAAATATATCGTTAACCCATACTTAGAATAGAGTTAATTTACATTAACAAATGCGGCAATTTCAAGCGCATTGTCAGCAAATCGAATCAATAAATTTAGAATTAATAAACCGATGAGTGCAAAGTTCAGCATCTTTGTTTCCTAAATGAAATTTAAAAATATGTGACACTGGCAAAATCGGACTGTTACAAATTATTTGGTTGTTCTTTTCAGATGTCTCAGTTTAGGCCATCCAAATGTATCTCCTCCGGTTTTGAGCCCGCAGACTCGTGTGAATCTCGGAATGAGCGCCTTTAGGCAGCGACAGATGAGTTGTAGTAGTCAAAATGAACTGCACTCACTAGAATCGGATTCGAACCTTTCCCCAACTCATAGTCTGAATATATTATCAACTAGCTCGATTGACTGTAGCCAGGTACGACTGATTAATGACAAGTACCTTAAATATTTGAAGTATAAATTTTAATTGTGATTTATAGGTTGGACGAGCGTCTCCTGCCCCTGATCTCCAAACCTATGTGACTGAAATGACCAAAGAATTAGCTACAAACATTAAGTCTGAAATTAGAGAAGTTATTTCCAAAGTTGAGGACGTTCTTGAGAACACGGATAGTGATAGGGGCGATAATTCATTCTTTTATGAACGACATGGTAGGCATATAATCTCTTTTAATCTTTTAACTTAATGCGACTATAAATATAGAGTGCACTAATTGGAAAATTACTTCCTTTCTTATAGGGAGTGGAAGCGAAGACGGCCGTAGCGACTCGATCTCGGCGAACGAAGTAGCTGAATATCTGGAAAAAATCTCAATAGAAATGGCCAACGAGGTCAAATCGGAAATTCGGGACGTAGTGAGCGCTGTGGACGTTTTCATAACGCCCGACAACAATCATCAGCCGACCTATTCGAGATCCAGCATCTCCAGTGACACAAGAGTTAGTCCGCCTAGACGAGATCGAAGTCAAGACAAGGACAGTAACGAGTATACTCCTGGAAGCAGTAGTGATACAGTCATTAATTTGATAAGCAGTCCTACGGTGCCTGGCAAACAAGACGCAGATCAAACTGATTCGAATAAAGGCAAAAGCAAAGTTTTGTCAACCTCCACAGTGGCCAGTGTTAGTTCTCAAGATAGGTAAGATTTGTCATCTATTATTATGCTTATGTATATCACATTTTTGCAGATTTCTTCACCGCGAACTTAGATATTTAAATATGTATTAGTATAGGTGTATCTAGTATATTCAGGACTGAAAATCGGCTAGATTCCAACATGTGAACTAAAAATCAATATGGCATATTTTTTAGTGGCATTAACATGTCGTTCCACGAACAAGAACATTACCAGTTGAATTCCGGAGGTGAGTTCAAGGTGCGCAGTAATTCTGATTCGCGTGGTCATCGAAAGTCCGAATCGGAAATCAAGTTTTCAACGTTGCAGAAAAAGAGGCCCTCGATCCGAAGGGATTTGAGCGACGACCCGAATAACCTGGAAAACATGGTTTCAAAGAAATGGAACTGTCCCGAGAAAAATTTGTGGGCGCCAAGTGTACAAGCTATTATAGAATATAAGATGATTAAGGATGGTAGGTAGAGGTTAATTCATATTTCTTCGTTGCCTATTTTTCATTTATATTTTAAATAACACGGTGATGCTTTCAGGTGATAAGGTTATGGTGTGCCTCTCGGGTGGTAAAGATTCTCTCAGTCTCCTTCACACATTATTACAATATCAGAACCACGCCCAAAAAGAGGGAGTTCTGTTTAGTATTGGTGCAATAACCGTGGATCCGGACTCCTCCGGATGCGACCCTTGTATCCTAATTCCTCACCTCAAGAGTCTTGGAGTGCATTATATTATCGATGACAAGAAAAGTGATCCAGGAAGCGATACAGGTTAGTAAAAGCTCAACATTATTAATTTTAATATGATCTTTGTGAAATTGAGTTGATTGTTCATTATCGAGATATTTGACATGTTTAAGAAGAGTGGTGGATTCCAAGCGGACCCTCACTTAAGAATTATTGTTGATACTGAAACCTTAGTGCAGCTGCTTTATTGTATTTTTCAGAAAAACGTGAAGAAGCCAAAGATAACTTATTCAGTTTCTGCACGTCCACTCTCAGACGTCGACTTTATTCGGCAGCTAAAAGTTCCGGTTACAATGTTTTAGCAATTGGACAGCACCTGGATGATCTCTCTGAAAACTTTTTGCTGTCTGTATTCCATTTGGGCAAGATGAGAGCCATGAGAGCTCACTATTACATAAAGTAAGTTATTTTTGAATACCTTCACGAAATGCTCCAATTTGTAACTTCCAGTTATGTCCACATAAAAAACATGTCTCTATTTTTACCTCATAATGACCAAAATCTGTTGCCAAAAATGTTGTATACCGTAGAAAAGTAGGGCTATTGCCAAGTCATGCAATGGCCAAAGCTGGTTTTATAAAGCTTTGAATACATTCTCTCTCTACAACCGGCAGTGTGCTCTAACCTAGGTTCAGCTCGGCTAAAGCTTAAACTGCGATTGTATAATCGGGCCTAAGTTATATAAACTGGACAATAATATCAGTCAAAATAATCAAAATATTTAGTTGTATATATCAATGCGAATATTCTAACTCTTTATGTGTTTTAGGGAGCATGACTTAAGAGTGGTTAGACCGCTGGTCTATGTCCGTGAAAGGGCTTTGCGCCAGTTCGCCAGCAACGAAAACCTGCCAGTTTCAAATAATTCTTCTAATCCTACACTGTCAAAGGAACGTCAGCGGATCAAACAGCTTCTAACCCAACAGGAAATCCTCTTTCCGAAATTATTTGTTAGTCTTAGGAATGCCCTGCATCCGCTTATAGGTGAGTTAGTGTGTATATTTGTAACCATTTTTGTTTAATTGGTGATATACGGCATCACCTTTATTCCTGTCAGAACAAAGCCACCGAATGAGAACTCTCATTGAAAGCATCAGTAATATTTGAAATTAAACTATTAATAGCCATAATTGTCGACATATCACTCCTAATGTGGCGTATCAGAAAAAACACTCGGTATTTTATAAATTAGATCATGACAGCAACCCGAATATTTCGAGGTCTAGACGAACGTTATTTACATTACTACACGTAATATTATTGTTTAACAGTGATGAACGAGATACTCACCACTGGTGACAAGGTTGGGATAACCTTGCTGAATCAATATTGTTATTGTAACATTATATTTATACTACGAACCTACACCAACCCAGGAGGAGACGAAGTGAGGCATTGGTATGCGTAGGTAGATTATAAGGGTATATATTATGTCGCGTTACTATCTTGTATACTCCTGGCTATAATTAATACAGAACTCTATAGTGACCTGGAGTTTTATTCAGTACATTAAAGGAGTTCTACACTAAAACCAAACTGCTGCTTGTTTAATAATTTAAGTACTTCAAAATGAAGGCATATTCTAGATTTTAGACCCTTTTCAAATACTTTCGCAAGGAGAGGAATTATAGAAATGGGTCTATAATTTCAGACAATTATCGAGTCACTCTTCTTAAAGACCGGAACCACTCGGGATGCCTTGAAAACAAAAGGAAAAAAGCTTTCCCTCAAACAGATATTCAACAAATCAGTAAGATGATACACAATCAAGTTAGCAATACTTTTAAGTGTTAATTTCATAAAGATCTCTACTATTTGAGTTTTTTAAATCAAATATTATGTCCCTAACCTCAATGTAGGATATGCCTCTAAATCCAAATTCAGGTAGTTCCACCGGGTCAAGTAAGTTCAAATAGTAATCGCTAGAATGAGTAGCACTCGACAACTCTGCCAGATGCTTATCAGCAATATTTACAAAGAATGAATTAAACTCATCCGGCTGCAATTCACAATCCCTTTGACTCCTTTTACTAGGTCTAAGCTTATTAATAATTTGCCTTAATTACATTATTTGAATTTTTTATATAATCGTCATGTGCCCTAATTTTGACCTCTCTTATGCTTTTACGATACTCATTCAAGACGGGTTTACTCTCTCAACTTAGGTGCGTTTACCCGTGCTAAATTTTCACTCAACAGAAACAGTTTCTTCGCTTTCTCCCTTAAAGTGTCATCAAACCATTTAATGTGTGGACCATGACAACCATTTACACTAAAGCCAGTCTTCAGGAAAAGGTCTGATCACACTGTTTATGATATCAACAAACATAGAACTCTTTTGCTTGGCATTCATACCAACATCCCCCAATAACTCTCAGCAAATCTCACTCACGCAGTTGGCTCCTTCTCAGTAATTCTCATACCCACACCAAATCTGATTCTCACCCCCCAGTTCATCAGAGGTAGACCAGTCAAATGTATCTGACATATAGTCCCCTTCATTTAAAGTTGTTAGTATGTTGTCAAGACATGACTCACCCCTAGTGGCAGTGGTAATGGTAAATCTCAAGCCATATGAGGATATCAAGTCAACAAATTCGATGGTTTTTAGAGTCAGATGTGTTAAATTTTATCTTAAAGTCACCATTGATAATGACTGTTAACCTACCTCCATGGGTCCTATCTAGAATACCATTAAAGATATTATTTATGAAAGTCTCCCAAGGGAGAGTCATATATTGAGACAATAATCAAACCAAGCTCTTCTGAGACAATGACACTTACTTCACAATGGACCTCCACTGATAAAGAACCAATTTCGCTACACTTCCGAAACTATGATATTTCTTCATTCTTAACAATAATAGCTGCCCCTCCATGTGAATGGACCAGTCGACAGAAACTGATAATAAAATTGATCTACTTCATCCTGACATGCACAGCCAGTGTTCCGTAAATGATGTAACATTATCAATATTATCCTGCACAAATAGCTCAGACTTATTACGCAAACACTGAACATTCAAATGACTAAGCTCACAATCAAGAATTCCATTGACAGAGTCCTTAAAACATCTAGACCTTTTAATGTCAACATCACACACTATGTTCTGGTTTATTATGTTAACATCTGCATCACCACAATTGGTTAGGTTTACGAGATCGTTGTGCAACTTGTTCAACTTGATGATTCTTGGGAAAAAAGAACCTATTAATGAAAGTTCCTGTTGGCCAGAAATCATGGGATTTGAAGACACTCTCTAGATACTTTGAAAGAGGCCACTCTAGAATTGCCATATTTTGGAGGAATAAGCTCACATTCTGCTTCCTTCAGACATTCCTTAATATTCCCGGTTGTTGTGTCCCTGTGGAGATTTGACAAATAAAGCCAAGCGAACCTTTCGGTTGGTTTAAGCTTTGCCCCGCTCATTTTACTATTATTCGTTGCTAGGAACCTTGTATAATTTTTCTTTTTGTTTGTGTTTTCGTTTGGTAGCATTTTTCGTCTATATCTGCCCTTTGGGCTTACAAACAGCTCATCACTGCCATCAGCTTAGGAAACTACTTTTTGGTGAGTCAAACAATATGTTATTTTCTTCCAAATCAACTTTGCTTAAGGCGCCTGCATAAGGTTTGGCAACCAGGCCTGGGTCGGCCAGTCCATTTCGGTAAGAATTTCTGGTATTAATGCTAGGCAAAGAACTTACATGAGCATTGGCTTTTCCTTCCTCCTCTTCCAGTGGATTGTCTTTAGATTGAGTCCCGATGACAGCTTGTCTGAAACTGACTGATGGCAGTTGATTACCCTTAGTTTTTAGAACCTTGACCTCTTCGATCAGGTCGATCTCGTCTTGTCACAATTTTATGGTGTTTCTCAGATCATTTATGGAGCTCATTCCCCACTAGTTCGATTTTTAATTTTTTAAAATGCCCATCCTGCTACTAACCTGTTGGGAGGTTCGCTCGATAAGCAGGTTCTTGATCGGTTGCTGCAGTATTGTTTTGGAGTGCTTGTTTTATTTCTATATTTGTATGTCTGTATACTTTTTATATTTTTCTAAATATCTGAAAGATATGTAGCTTGATTTTCCTTAAAATATATATTGATGTGTTTTTTCGATTGAACCTTTAATGAGGAAGATATTATGGAAAAACTGAAAACGAACCAACTTTTTTAATTTTTGAAGTGAGTACTTCTTTGGCCGCATGAGAGTGGTTTTTCAAGGCCGCGTAACGACACGCTTTGAAATTTTCGTCTCGCAATAGAGAAAAGTACATGACTATCTCTCTTTCTGTAATGGAATCGGTATTATGTATTAACATCATAGGGTCCGGACCACTTTACGGACAGTAGATTTTTATTATTATTTTATTTTTTTATTTGAAATAGTAGGTTAAAAAAAATGCGGAAAATGCGTTATTTAAGCAAAAAAAAAATCCCATAAAAAAATCATTATTTTTAACAACTCTAAACATCAAAACTCGATGGTTTCTCTCAAATTTAAGAAGTAATAATGCAACGATGCCGGATTATGCATAATAAGTAACATTCTCGTAAATATCCAAAAATGCTTTTTTAACTTCGCGTCAGTTTAGGTGGTTACACATCACCTCTGTAATGTCCTTCGCTCGCTCCGGAAAGAAAACCAACAAAAACTAATCCAAAGTAAAATGTTTGGTATTATGCATAAAAACTATTTTGGATATTAACTAAACTAATTAGCAACGTCGCAAAATTCACGCGCATGCGCTATTAACCACTTGGAGCTAGCCCTAGCATGGCATCTAATGAGCCCAATGTATTATTTTACTTCACGCATGACCATCCGCTCACCACGGGGGCTCCAAGAACAGGAATTAACCAAAACTAATCCAAGGCATGTCCAAATACTTTTTACAAACGTAACCTTAAAAAAGTTTAAAAAACCGATAGGAATTGAACCCCGGGCCGCCGTATCACAGGCTCAGCATGTAACCACTGAACCACCAGAGCACTTTCAGACAATTCATTGCACCATAAATACATCGGTAAACTGAAGGTGCCGTGCTAGTCTAGCTCTAAATCTATTAACCTACAGTGACTTTATACAAAGTCACTGTATATTAACCTAAGGCGCTTTCCAGCTGAGTGTTTTGAGCACGCAACCGAGCCCCGGCGCGCGCAAATGTTCGACTCCCCTGTTTCAGCTGTTACCAACTTTGAAACACAGGCTATTTACCCCTTGTCCCTGAAGAACCTACCAGATATTTCGTGCTTGAAGCACAAAAGCGTTTTATAGGTTATGTAGTTTTGTTTGGTTTGGTAAAGTTTGGTGGTTTTGTTATTATTATTACAAAGATTAAATAGATAACAAAGCTGCAATGTAATAACATATAAGTATTTAACTAATATTTAAGCCGATTGATCCCTTCTATCTCACTAATTACCTACCAGCTTGTGTCTTAATTCACCTCCTCTGATCTGAAATAGCTGGATTCATTTTTAAGTTTTTAACAAGCTCTCAACAATTTTATTTAATTGAAGCGATTGAAACCATGCACAAAAGAGAGAGAAAATCCAAAGAAAGCCAAAACAGATTAAATAGAGGCATAGATAAAGAGCACATAAATAATAACAAAAACGCCTCGAATAATGGCCGCGTGTAGTATGTAGTAATCGTAATCCAGCCCCACAGTTGTGTTTCAAGCACATCGCTTAAAGCCCAAACATTTGTTCAGTTCAGCTGGAAAGCGACTCTGCTCTGCTGATGTGCTAAATAATAAATATCAAAACGAACCAACAATATGGCTGTCTGAGGATGTCCGAATGCCCTAAATAAATGGATTTTCTTAATTTTTAACTTACAAGTGTGTTTAAATCAATATTGCTGCTTTAATTATGTTAATCCACGCCTATAGAAGGTAAAAAAGTGTTAAAATATTGTTTTTTTTTTATTGAATTTGGAAGAAATGAGAAAATTACTGTCCGTAACATAGACATATAAGGTCTGTAATATCGACTGAAACCTGAAACCACATCATAATTCAAAAGTTCAATGTACTTACTCTAAAACATATATGAAATATCTCCAGAAATATTATAAATCAATCAAAATCACTTAACAGCTCGCACATAATTTTCATTTCATTCTCGGCGTCCTTACAAAAAAAAACTAAATTAGGGAACAAACAATCGAATTTGAATGTCAGATCGGTACAGTTTAATTTCTTAATGGACGTAACAACATGCTAAAAAGAGACAGCAATATGACGGACCGACTCTAGGGACGAACCGACTTAATTCATTTTAAAAAAAAGCATAGTAGGCAGTGAAGTAGGCCACCTTTTCCGGGTGTCATTTCGGTCGAATAGGTCGTAGGTCAAAAGCGGCGCCTTGATTAGTACGTTTACATAGCTTAAGACAACCGGAGTCTCAAACACGAACTGCGTTTACATCTTTTCGCTGAGACGTATTTACAAAATTCTTTATATTTCAGCAGCTATTGAGCATTTCAAAATTCGTTTTTGAAGTGAACACTCACTCTTTCTCTCTTATGGAAATAGTAAAGAAGTATTCACTTCTAACACGTGTACTGTGTTACACGCGGCTTTTTTTAAATATCATTTCAGTAATTTTCTATCTGCAGGAAATGCAGAAAATTATATGTATGACATTTTACAGTTTTTGATGCTCTATTAATATCTTATCTTTGATGTTGTCTATTTGATTTAAATGATCTCATATTTTCTTTGCGTATTATAATCTGTCTCAAAATCAGTCCTTGAAAACGTTTCAGTTAAGCAGAGAATCGGCAGGATAATCGTAATTTTTTTGTCTTACCCATTGCTGGTTATTTAATTCGTATAATTTTATAGCGACTGCTGTTTTTGTAGGGTTCCAAGTAAGAGAATGTGAACTGAAATGTCGACGTCTCTCGAAAAGCTCGAAGGAACAACAGGACTTCGACTCCCACGACGAAACGGATGAAGAACCAATCGTAACGGACGACTGATTTTTTTTTACTGGTATTAGGATTTATTAATTTCGACTTAATTTTAATTTAAACGTTTGAAAAGTACAAAATTGGCTACTTTATTGATATTTTTGTAAGATAATTAATTTTACGAATCGTTAAAATTTTGTATTCGTACTTTTAGAGACTATGTTGAGTTAATTTTGGAATCTCGTCTGTGGTGATTGTGGTTCCATTTTTTTTATAGGCTAGCGCGGAGCCTATGGGCAAGCTAAAATGTATCTATAATTGGCTAATTTTAAGAGATTAGGCATGATTTTCACTTTTCTGCTGAAGCAATTTGCCTCTGGGAAAGTATTTATTTTCCCGTAGGGTAATGCGGTATATATTAGCAGCAAAATTGGCAAAATACTACATTGTATCTAGATTTTTTTTATTGTGCTAGCAAACATTAGGCAGAAAAAGTAAAAACATGCAATTAAGTGCTGATCTCACATTGATTGCGAAATAATTAGGCATCAGTCAAAATAATATGTACCATTTTAAACTGTCCCTAAATTAAGAAAGTTATAATCTAATATATTTAGGAAGACGTATCTTGCATGATAGATATCTACCGATGGCTATATAGTGCGGGCATAAAGTCGAAGTTTGAAGTTGTTTGCAATATTTTCAAGTCTAAAGAGAAGGCTCTCTGAAAATTAATGTATTTTTACCATAATGACAAAGCTTAAAAACTAACTGGTAACTGAGCAAACAAGAGACTTAAATTGAATATTTTTTTGCCCATCACTGAAGCCCTATCATCGCTGGTATGAACATTAGTGTAGTTTGATAAGAATTTCAGAGAAAGAGATATGAACTTTGAGTCCGCACTTTATATGAAAAGAAAAAAAAACGATCATGTGCCATTATTTATTGTGAAAACAAGACAAGATGTAGCGAGTAGCTCGAACTAAACTGCTTGTCAAAGGGAATACACAATTTTAGCTTAGTTTGAAAATAAATTGGCGAATTTTTATGAACTTTTCAGATATGAAAGGTCCGTTTCATTGAACCGTTGCCAGGGCCAGGAAGAAGTTAAAAAGCGGAGCGATTTGAGGGCCAAATCAATAGTTCGAAATGGTTTTCTCAATTTTTAATTGAAGCTTTCTGACAAAATATGAATTTTTTTCAAAAATTACAAAACAATTTCAGCATCATTTCGAAATTGTTCTAGTTTGTGGGCGGATGAGCGGATCAAGACGAATTTTCAGATGTTGGACAATCGTTCCATTTAGGTTTCATCTCAGGAAGCTGTCTTAGTCTAATAAGAATATTTGAATGTTATACAGAGTGGGGAGGAAAGCAGGATAGAGATTGAAATTTAGTTATGGTCACGTTTTCATTAATACTTCTGTTGAACCACTGCGTTTTTGGAATTTGGAGGTATAATAATTTACCCTTTCTCTTAATTTAACACACAAGAGACAGCTTAAAACACTTTAATTACTATCAAAGAAAAAGATTACACTTTCTAGGCACCCGACATTATTGTTATTTCGAAAAACTAAAAGTAAACAACCTAGGCTATTTCACCACAACACGCTGGTTGTAAATAACCGGTTGCTACCAGAATGACAGGCCTACTAATTATAAAATACAGGCCTAAACACAAAAACTATTATGATTATGATATAAACACACAACACCCCTCCTCAATGAAATTATTTCCTAAAAATTCACATAGAAAATATAGAGTACACAGTTGCTTTAGACTAAAAACACTTCACTAAACAAATGTGATTTATACTAAACCCATCACAGCACAAAACTTTGTAAACTTGACTTTAGACAAAGGTTTTGTCAAAATATCAGCTATCCGGTTATCAGTATTAATTTTAACGACTTTTATTAAACCCTTATCTATCTTCTCTTTAATGAAACTGAACTTAATGTCCATATGTTTCAATCTACGATTATTTTCCGGATTATTCGCAATTCTTAAGGCAGACTGATTATCTTCAAAAATTTTAATTGACAGCTCCTAAGAATCCAACTTTAAATCGGACAGTAACTTAAATAACCAACATGCTTCAACTACCGCCATAGATAATGCGCAATACTCTGCCTCTGTTGAGGAAATAGCTACAGTTATTGTTGTTTTTTGCTTACCCAACTGATTGTACAACCATAAAATTGAAACAAAAACCCACTTGTTGACTTTCTATCAAAGAGGTCACCACCCCAATCAGAATCTACATAAGCACAGAGAACCTCTACTTTATAATTTTTTTTTTTAAAGACTAACTTTAACCCTAATGTACCCTTTACATATCTTAGGATTCTTTTTAGAGCATTTAAAACATTCTGATTTGCTCTGTCTTGAAATCTACTTAAAATAGTAACACTTTCACATAAATCTTGGCGTGTTCCCGAGACAGCGTACATTAAACTACCTACTATCTGCCTACAAAGTCTCGTTTAAATAACTCTCCTGACTTAATTCAACTGTTCCCTGATCCAAACTTTGTCTCACACTTATTCCTAAGTACTCTGAAATTTGTCCTTCATCTTAAAATTTTGCTTGAACATTTATTTTACATTTTGAACATCTACTAAATTGCAACCTATAATTAATACGTCATCGACGTAAAGTAAAACAAACAATCTTTTGTTGTTAGAGATTCGTGAATACAAACAAAAATCATGATCTGACTTAACAAAATTTTCTTTTATCATTAAATTATCAAACTTATTGTTCCAATACTTTGGAGACTTCTTAAGTCCATATATAGATTTATTTAATTTATAAACTTTTTGACTTATAGTTTGTCCTGGCAATGTCATGTACACCTCCTCCTTGATGTTACCATAAAGGAAAGCACTTTGCACATCCATTTGATGCACCATCATTCCATAATGATTGGCCATTGCCAACAGGATTCGAAATGTGCACAACTTGGCAACAGGTGCATACAGGTCATACAATTCCTCACTTAAGTTCTGCAGAAAACCCCTTGCCACTAACCGCGCTTTATACTGTCCATCACTTTTAATCTTGAAAACTCATTTACTGTCGATTAGTTTTTTTGTCCTTGGGTCTCGGCACTTCATCCCACGTATTATTGTCTCTAAGCACTTTCAGTTCCTTCTATATAGCCTCCTTCCACTTCACACTGTACCTTCCCGACATAGCTTCTTTTAAGTCCAAAGGCTCATCACCGTCTGTAAAAACACATATCACACTGGTCCATATCAGAGTTCATATCATAATCTTTCATCCACACTGGTTATCTAAATTGCCTCTTTTCTGTATCCCTTAAAATACATACCTGTTGTTCATTGCCTCCTGGTTCAGTTCCCCTCACTGATTCAATAAGAGATTGATCGGAAGCGTTTGCATCCTCAAAAATATCAATCTCCTCATTAGGTCCATCCAACACACTCTCACTACTCTGATCACTTTGATCAGCTGGCTCCTGTACTTCTTCATAGTCAAGTGTTTCGCTTAATATGGGCCCTTCATTTATTTCCTCCTTTTCTTCTGGAAAGTTTAAAAATACAAGTTTTTCCTTCTCCAGAGGGTCCTTTAAATGAGGCTTGTCATCTCCAGGTATAAACACAACATCTCTGTGAATCTCAACAGTTTTCTTTTCTGGCATATATACTCGATAACCTTTTACCTCATCACTGTATCCCACAAAAATTCCAAAGATATTTTTAGCATCCAATGTCAACCTTTTTTGCTTTGGAATATGAACACTAACCTTTTTGCCAAACTCCTGAAAAAAATTCATACTCGACTGTTCATGAAACCATTATTCATAAGGTGTCTTGTCTCTCTGAGGACTGGCTCCAGCTCTATTTAGTGTAAACACTGCTGCATTCGCTGCTTCGGCCCAAAAATTTTTTATCTAAACCAGAAGAATGTAGCATAGTTCTTACCAGCTCCATTATGGTTCGATTATCACGTTCCGCTCTGCCATTTTGTTCTGGAGTATACGGGCATGTCTTCTGGTGCATAATTCCTCTCTTTTCACAGATACTCTTAACCTTCTCATTGACAAATTCCAAGCCATTATCTGTCCGCAATATCTTCACCTTCTTTTGTGTCATATTTTCTGCCCAATTCAAAAAACTCTCAATTTTTCTCTCAGTTTCTGATTTGTTGTGCAAAAAATAAACTTTCCTAAAGCCTGAAAAATCGTCCTTCAAATTTAGCATATACTTAGCCCCTCCTAAAGATGTAACCTCTAATGGCCCACACAAATCTGCGTGTATCAGCTCACAAGGCATTTGAGCTCTGCTATGGTTTTCTGGGAATGACAATCTGTGTTGTTTTCCAGACAAACATTCACTACAAAATGGTTGATTTTCATCCTGAAACTCAATATTACCTTTTCTCAGCACTTTTCTGACCTGATCAAAATGTATATGAGCCATCCTTTGATGCCATTTGTCCAAGCTCATAACATCATTACATTGATCATACTTTAGACTTTCTATTTTAAACTCCATTTTAAATAATTTACCCTTTCTCGTTGCTATAGCCCTAATTTTCCCTTCATGGTCTATGATTTCACACTTGTTTTTATCTGAGTGCATTTTAAAGCCTTTATCGAGGGATGTACTTAAAGAGAAAAGATTTACTGCCAGATCTGGAATAAATAATACATTAAGTAAGTCAGTTCTTACCCAACTGCTTCCATTGAAGGTCAAAAGTTGAACTTTTCCCACTCCTTTTACTCCTACAAAGTTGCCATCACCAACTCTTACTTTTCTTGTTACCGCCAAAGTTTCCATTTCTATAAACTGGTTTTTATCATAGCACATATGCTCGGTTGCCCCACTGTCCATCCACCAACCATGTCCAACATCCTCTGACCCAATTATCGCCATAATCTCCACACCACATTCGGATATTAGTGCCTGGTCAGCTGACCTCTGGTTGTCCTTACCCTGAGTAGCATCCCCATGCCCTTGCTTCCTAAACTAACATTTCTTCATCCAATGACCTGGTTTCTTACAAAAGTTAGAAACTCGTTGAGGGCAATTTCTTTTAAAATGATTTTCACCACACTGAAAGCATTTAATATCTGAGCTACCACTTGTACCAGCCTTATTTTTGAACTTCGAAACATTGGAACCTGCTGCTAAAGCCTGCGCCTTCTCTGTCCCCTTACTCCTTTCCTCTTCCAGCATCCACCTCGACAACAGATCTGTCAGAGCCTGTTTATCTTCAGGAGTAGACTACCAAGCAGACACAAAATACTTCTAGCTATCTGGCAGGGACATAAGAACTTTAGTCACTAATTTCTTCGCCCATGGATTGTAGGGTGCCCTATATTTCTTCTAATTGGGAAATAAAATCACCACCTTCCCATCTACATACTCTAGAGCAAAAAATCTTTGTGTTAATAGATGTACACTGACCTGTGACTGATGCTCGTAGATTTTCTTAAGTTTTGCCCACATTTCTGCTGAAGATTTGCATGTTAAAATATGATTTATAACCCTCTCACCCAGTCTGGAAATTATGATCTCTTGAGCCTTGGCGTCTTTGTTATCCCACTCCAGTGGCGTGCACACAATGAAAGCACAAATGCATTGCGTACCCTGATGTTTTGACATTTTTTATATATTTCCATTTAATTTTAATCCCGATAATATACATTATAATTTTACTAATAAGTAGATATAATCCAAATTTAAAAAGCTTATCTTAAGCGCCAATTAAAATATTAATTATATTATAGAAAAACATTACAGTCTACCACTCATATTACGCTACCTATATTAAACGGAATAATATTCTCCGACGGCAACCGCTAAAAAGCATTCCATAACAAACCGAAGGCATGCATTCATACCGTCAATACTAGATTTACTACGGAAGGGAAAAGCAGTGCTTAAAAAAGGACAGCCAAATCAAACGTTACATAAAAAGAAAAGAGACAAAGCATGCGAAGATGGTCCGGGTCGACCGACGACGCGACGCAACGATAAGTGCTGTTGCCAAAATGTGCTCTCTTTAATTAATATTTTGGTTTGATAGACATTCTTTTTTACCAAGGATCATATTATTATTGTTTTTTTGCGCTTTAGTAATGGGTTTGAAAGCGATTACCGGTACATCATTACAGGGTTTGGTTAAGAAAGCTTTATTATTTAATAATGTTTAAAATTACAGTACATGGGGCATCCCTCAATTTATTAATATTTCGATATCTGGGTATTAATAACGCCATGCATTTTTTTGCAAGAAACTGAAACCCGATAATACAACACCGGCATTGGCCAGCCATAAATAAGAATAACCTCAGGTTTCCTTTTCTATGTGCCCTATTCTTGTGTGAGATTGGGATTTGACGCCCTGCGCTTTTAGTTATAGTTTTGAAAGTTTAGTTAGTTTAGTACCTATACAAGGGGTTGTTGTTTTCTTTGTGGGTTAGTTTTGTTGGTTAGAAAGAAAACCTCGATATTTTAATAAAAAAATCCATGACAATTATTAGTGGCTCTGCAGGTGTCGTCATAAAATTAAAATGTATTGTTGGCTATGCTTACTCTTTGGCGAAGAAGGAAAAAGAAAAACAAGGCCAGTCCACTAACCATTTACAACGCGTTTTCTTTGCATAGTTTTGACGAAACTCGAATTGAAAAGGCTTTATGCCTACATTTTTTGGAGCCTCAAAATGGACGTTTTTGGGCGTGGCACCTAAAAAAAAATTCTACCTACAGCGGCGCCTGCAGCGGGCTTACTCCTTCTGTATCATTTTCTATTATGTTGCCTACCCTCTCCTAAATGGCACTGCACGCCACTGTCCCACTCTTGGGTGTTTCCTGGAGGCAGTGGCTTCTCTGTGGTGCCATTCACTATGCTAAAATAGCCCTTTGATCTGAATGCTATTTGTACTTGAAACTTCCAAGTAACCCAATTTTCACCGTTTAATTGTGCGATATTTAACAAGCCTACTTGCTCCGCCATGTCTCTGTGTTCCTCTTAGGGTTCCTTCAAGCCTCACAACTAGAGTAATACACTTTTACAGCCGAAACATAAACTTCTATCGCCCACCAACTTCCACAACAAAAACTGAAACTTTACAGCGGGTCTGGGCCCATAACCTGTTGGAAGTTGGAGTCTTAATTTAACACACAAAAGACAGCTTAAAACACTTTAATTACTATCAATTACTGTTATTTCGAAAAACTAAAAGTAAACAACCTAGGCTGTTTCACCACAACACGCTGGTTGTAACCAGAATGACATGCCTATTAATTATAAAATACAGGCCTGAACACAAAAACTATTATGATTCTGATATAAACAAGACAAGAATAATTTCATTGTTTTACAACACACAACAACTTCGTTACCTTCATTAGCATGCTACATGCTCTAACAGGCCACTCAATCTATGTGTACGAGCCTTTAAGTTTTATTTTGACGATTTTAATAATTGGTAACAACACAGAGTAATGGCAATGAAATGTCATAGTTACTAGATCTTGAAAGACGCAAGGTCCCAAAGCTGGAAAAAATCAGCATTTCCATCACAAATTTGAATTTATCGCATTGCTTTATTTTCTGCCCTATACAATCGATAGAAATATTGTTATTAATGAATCTATAGCAGAATTTCGTAATCTTTTTAGGATAAATTAGAAAGCCTCAATTAAAAAGCTGACAAAAACGTCTCGAGATATTGATTTCGCCTTTAAATCGCACCAATTATATCACAATAAACAAGTACTAACGTAAATACAACAGCTTAAAGTTTTTCAATTTTTGACTACTTTCTTCTCAACCCTGTATAATATCCAAATATCCTTGCCACTACAAAGCGGCACTTATGCGTGAAATCTTAATGAAACGACCTTTCAGGATCTGAAAAGCTCGTAAAAATTCGCAAATTTAAGAATTAAAAATTATTTTTGTCATTTTTTTGACCAGCAGTTTATTTTGAAGATAAAAACCAATGAATTTCAAAATTTGTGATATTTTAAATTTCTTAGGGAATGTGCTAAAACGGGAACCAAAGATGTGTATATTTGTTTGATTGAAAAGTTGCGAAATGTGCAAAGAAATTTAAAAGATTGCAGCATTTTTAGAGGACAAGATGCTAATGTCGTGAATTTGGAGTGAGAAAAGTGGCTATTTACAATATAGTAGCATGTTTGTTTGAAATTCTATAAAAGAGTCATTATATGCCTATAGTGTAAATAAGTAAGCCACCAATACGTTTCTCTTTCAAAACTTTATTTAACTGAAATTTATATGATGAGGTCACGGTTCCTTTCCCCCCTAAATTTTAGTTTTTTTAATATCAAATGGTATATTACCCACTAAATGTTTAACTAAACCTGATTTTCAATAGGACATATATTTCTTTTTTTTCGGTTTATTAACCTTTAAGCATTTTAACCATAAAGAGTTCTTAACAAGCTTCCTAAGGATAATTTCAATAATTATTATTGGTGATCCTAAACACAATAATTTAGATCTAAAAACTGATTTTGCTGAACAGTAGGCATTATCATCTTGACTTCTATTTATTTTTATTAAGGTAGATGACATGTAATCATATTAGAATTAAGAATAGAATCAAAGAATGTTTGTTTAACGGGGTAATGTTCGAACGCGAAAATTGTTTTCCTTATTTTTTCCTTTAGGTAAGTATTGTTAAAATTCCAACGTGTTTGTTATATATATTTTACATCAGTCTTAAAAATCCGTGAAAACTGGCGATTTTAAAGGTATCATCCTAGTGCTGACATTTCTATTTAGGATCAAAATAACGCTTTTGGGAGAAGAGTGAAATATTTTTTTAAACTGTAACATTGCTATGGAGTTTCAGAAAGTAAGTGAACATTGATTTCTAAAAATTATAATGCTTCCCAAGTCCATAATTTCCTGCAACACTGAACACCATGAAAATATATATCCGAAGACATATAAGATATCGTATTGAATTTGAGTTTTTTTTTTAAATAATACATGTTTTTACACATTCTTAGGCTACTAAGCTTATTAATATGAAGGGTGTTGCTCAATGACATTCTAATACTTCAGGGTGTGATCCTTTGGCTCATTTGATGAAGAAAAAGTTTATATATCCACAACGTCTTAATTTTTTTTTAAATCGGTATTTTTAATCTCTCCGAAAGTATTTTAGATATTAATTTCAAGAGCTCTAGCAGTGGTATCCCTACAGATACGTCCACTGATATTTTTTACTGAAAAAGTGACACGCCACTGACATGGATATTTATTCGAGTAGCCTGAGCAATGCTACATAAAAAGGGTCTCTTGCATTTTTCTCGTAGAACTCACCCTTAAATTAAAATTTCTTCATTTAGCAGTACCAAAGAAAATGCTAACTATAATATTCTTTGGCAGTACTAACCAATAATTTTTGAACACAATAATGTTCCCTAATAATGACTTGATGGTGTGATTCCTCAGGTGATTTTATGAATAAATTCCATGTGAACATGCAACGGCTTAGATCTATTGACACTGATAATGATCAGTGGCGGCTCGTGGGTTTTTCAGAGAGGCCCAAAAATAAATTAAAAATTCACCTTTTCTTTAAAGGTAAAGTCCATTATCCTTACCTTAATTTATTTTTTTTTTCTTCTAAAAACCTTAGAGGCTGTCAGTGCATTATCAATATTAATAAAACTTAATAAATTAAAGTATTGTAGGTCCATAAAATGACCTGATAAATCACACTCTCAAATATTAGCACGTCCTTAAATCAAAAATTATTGGCTACAAATGCTAACTGAACCAATTGAAATTTAATAATTGTTTTAGTCAAAAACAAAAACGAGAAACACGCAAGAGACCGTTTTTATGTGGAATTGACCAGGCTTATCAGAAAAAATATCCACTTGGAAAAATGTCAGTGGCGTATTATTTTTTTTTGTAATAAAATATCACTTAGAGCGATCGAATAATAGTTATTAAAATATAAAGTTGTGGACATATGAAATCTTCATAAAATGATCTCAGGAATCACAGTCTGAAATAATTAGTACGTCATCAAAAAATTGATTTTAATATTGCTCATATATACTTTCTGGAACCCCTTGTATGTATCAAAATGCATAAGAGTAATTAACTAATGAAAATCAGTAATGAATATATTAATGAGCCATTCAATATAAATATATTGTAATTTATGTTTAATATTTTAATTTATAGTTTATACATTTCCCATCTCCTAATATGTTTAATTTTATAATTATTATTTTCTATTTAATGATTCCTTTCCCGGTATGTATAAAGTTAGTTTGTAAGATAATGCTTCCTTAATAAAGCGGAAGAAAGTGATTTTAAATGATATATTTTATGATTGTTTTATTGAGAGGATATTTAATACTGTTAAAAAAATCGAGTACAAGTGAGATGTATTTTATTTCAATACTTAATAAAGAGTATATTATAGTAGATATCATCTTTGTTGTTTACATTAACGCGGATATTACCAAAGAATATTTTACAGAATATTCTTTGATTATACAGGGTGTCCGGAAATAGCGTCGCCAAATTACAGAGGGTGATTTTACATAAAAAACATGAATATTTTTTCATATGAACATGGGTCCGAAAATGCATGGTTTCCAAGTTACAGGGTGTCAAACTTTTTATAAAAAATCAGTTTTTTGTTAATATCATAAATATGATTTTACTAATTTTGTTGAAATTTGGCAGGGTTATCTGTAGTAATAAGGGGCTCATTTAGCCTTAATTAGATTAAAAATATAAAGTCCAGTGGCGTCGCGGAGGGCATCATACCGAATATTATTGATAAAAAAAGTGTGCGCCGCTGACTTTTTCAAACATTTTATATTTTTTTCGTATTAAGCAACTAAAAATACAATATTTTTGACTCTTGAGTTGTTTTCGTATCTTGCGTCGTTTTCGATTAAAGAAGTAAAAACCGGTTTATTACATTTCCGAACTTTTTTGATAAAATCGATATTTTTATTTATATCTTAAATATGCTTTCACCGATTTTGTTGAAATTTAATAGGGTTGTCTGTGGTAACAGGCGGCTCATTTAGCGTTTATTAGATTAAAAATATAATCTCCAGTGGCGTCCCTAGGGGCATCATACCGAATATTATTGACAAAGGAATGTGCGCCACTGACTCTTTTAAACATTTTATATCTTTTTCGTATTAGGCAACTAAAAATACAACATTTTTGTTTCTTAAATTGTTTTCGTATCTTGCTTCGTTTTTGAGAAAAAAATAAAACCAGTTTATTACAGCGTTTGATGTAGAATTTGGTGCCCTAAAGAAATGTAATAAACTGGTTTTTATTTTTTTTTCTCGAAAACGAAGCGAGATACGACAACAATTCAAGAAACAAAATTGTTGTATTTTTAGCTGCTTAATACGAAAAGAATATACAATGTTTAAAAGAGTCAGTGGCGCACATTTCTTTGTCAATAATATTCCGTATGATGCCTCCGGGACGTCACTGGACATTATATTTTTAATCTAATTAAGGCTAAATGAGCCGCCTATTACTACAGATAACACTATTAAATTTCAACAAAATCGGTAAAAGCATATTTAAGATATAAATAAAAATATCGATTTTATCAAAAAAGGTTGGAAATGTAATAAACTGGTTTTTACTTTTTTTATCGAAAACAAAGCAAGATACGAAAACAACTCAAGAATCAAAAATATTGTATTTTTAGTTGCTTAATACGAAAAAATATAAAATGTTTGAAAAAGTCAGCGGCGCACACTTTTTTTGTCAATAATATTCGGTATGATGCCCTCCGGGACGCCACTGGACTTTGCATTTTTAATCTAATTAAGGCTAAATGAGCCCCTTATTACTACAGATAACCCTGCCAAATCTCAACAAAATTAGTAAAATCATATTTAAGATATTACAAAAAACTGATTTTTTATAACAAGTTTGACACCCTGTATCTTGGAAACTATGCATTTCCGGACCTATGTTCATATGAAAAAATGTTCATGGTTTCTTATGTAGAATCACCATCTGTAATTTGGCGGTGTTATTTCCGGACACCCTGTATAGGATTAGTATTAAAAAGAACTGAAATATTGGTTATTTGCAATAAGCATTTTCGACAATATAATCCATTTTGAATTAAAGAGCTAATTATATTTTAGGAGTTTCTCAAAGATATTCCATCAATTTTCTATCGAATTTCTACACTAATTTTTACCTTATAACTTCACAATAATTGTGGACGTTACCTTCGTCGAGAGTTTGAGCGACTTGCTTATAAGATAAACATAGAAACAGCGTTCATGCGACACTAAATATTTTATTACACAAAGTTAAATAGTCTTTAGAGGTCTTTTAATACCTCCATCCACATCCTCTTTTGCTAATATATTTGTTAAAAAATTGGTTCAATTTTTTCTATATATCCCTCCATAACAGATATGATTAAAAGCATAAACTAAATATAAATTAGCATGAAAGTTAACAAAATACACATACTACATATTAAAACATATTTCTAAAATGAAGTTATTTTTTGACACAAGAAGATTTGTGGTCGCTACCTGAAGAACATCCACACTTTGATCCTAAAAAAAAATAACAATCGTGAATTATTATAATAATTAAATCGTTTTTAAATAATTACATTCACCTAAATAAATTTGCAACTGTATTTATATAGCCTCATTTTTGTCTTAACAAACCTACAGAGTAACTAGTTAACAGGGCCAAGTTTTTTACAGTTATATTAGTAATTTTTTTAATGGGATGGTTCTAGCTGTTTAGGCCTTGGACATCCTGGTTAAAAGTAAAAGCCCTCTAAAAAAAATTACTATTGGGCCCTAAAGTTGGGTTATTAGAAGATTTGGATGTATTTTCCTTCATACATAACACACATAACTTGCCAATACAATTTTGGACTTATGTTAAGAATATTTTGCTGAAGTTTCCTAAACAGCTTTAAATTTTTGTGTTATTGCTATGGTTTCTTTTATAGTTTGTTTTACTTATTTTGTTTTCGTAATCGAGTGTATTTATTTTTATGCAAAACGCCATTAGAAAATGAATTGCCTAATATTTATCTCAATATTTACAAGGGTGAATTAATTTCGGGGGATTTCGTTTGAATTGCACCCTGAAAGGTACTTTTTCGGGCTCAATGCTCAATCCAACATAGTCTGCAAAACTTAAGACGATTTTAGCTTTGAAGTTAAGTTAAAAGGATATGCAAGTTAAGAAAACATAATCTTATCCTTCCACCCCAAAAGGCAAATGCTAGAAAATGAAAATAAGTATCTAAACAAAATTATTAAATAAGTAGTACCTACCTGATTTATCAGAACATTTGCAATTCGGTCCGCAACTGCAATTAGAGCCACATGACTTTCCATCTTTGCAGGTGTCTAAAAATAGTAAGGCAAGTGGTTAGTTATTAATATTGAATGGGCGCCATTTCGCTCCAAGATTTAGGAGCATACTGAAAGAAATTAGCCCTATATTGTAATTTAATAAATATAGTTTTAATTAACAGTATAGCCGATAAAAAACGAATTAATTATGTTCGAAAAAAAACAACCCTAAAACTAAATTGATACATTTTCTCATGAAATCTATAAAGACAATGTAATTATTTTTCACACTGTATAAGTGTGTTCAGGATCCACAATAATAGTTTTCTAAGTGAAAAACTGCCTATTTATCGATTTTTCACAAGAAAAACTATTTATAAAACATTCTGTGTCCCGCGGGTCCGGCTCCGGCCGTGTTTACGGACAGTGAAATTTCATTATTATTTTTTGTTTATTAGAGAGACCAATGCATTGTTTAAGCAAAAAAATATATTCAAATCCCATAAACATCATCATATTTAGCAACTCTAAGCATCAAAACTCGATGGTTTCAGTCAAAATTAACAAATATTAATACAACGTTGCCGGCTTATGCATAATAAATAACATTTTAGTAAATATCCGAAAATGCTCTTCTAACTTCGCGTCAGTTTAGGTGGTTATACATCACATCTATGCCCTCGGCTCTCTTCGCTCGCTCCGGAAACAAAACCAACAAAAACTAATCGAAAGTAAAATGTTACCAACCCAAACTCAAAACTATTTCGGATATTAACTAAAGCAATTAGCACCGTCGCAAAATGAACGCGCAGACGCCATTAACCTAACCTGGAACGTGATAATTTGCGTCTACCTACCGGAATTTTGAGCTTCACGCATGCGTACGTGCTATTACATATATTATTCAAGTTCTTTTTTCTTGATTTTGGACACAGTTCAGTTGCGCCCCCGGAGGCGTTTTTGTATAATATACATGAATACAGTGTTAACTTCGTCTTTATTGAATATTATTGGTTGGCATAAATCATACACGGCCTGAGTGTACCTAGGAATAATATACGCGGTTACAGTGCAGATCGCAACTCCATATGTCTGCATGTCTCTACATTCTAGCAAAATTTCGCCTTTTGATTTTCGCAAGATGATGAGGAAGTATAGTAACGCGTAATCATCCATTCGTAATAGGTACATCAATCGATGTTCCTAATGAACTCTGATATGTACAGGTATCAAGCTTGTAGTCTAAGAGCTGACATCGATATGTATATGAAATTAAATTTTAGCTTATTAAATAAGGAATCGACCGTTTGTCTACCTTTCGTTGGTATGGTAGGTTTTCAGTTCTTGTGGACAAAGGATCTTGTTGAATATTTCGAGAATCTTAACAAGAATTCTAGATTTATGCATAAAGATTATTTTAACCATAAAGCGAAAATATCGAGTCATTGAAAAGGTAAATTGTTACGCTTGCGAAACAACTGCGGTTTTTATTACTGATATTTCTGCATATGCAATCAAAGCTTGAAAGTTTTACTTAGCAATGATTCCTACTTGTTGTAGTAGACAGAGTGCTTGCCTGTGATTCCTGCATTGCGGGTTCGATTTCCGTCGGTCGCGACACATGTTTTGTTTATTGTGTTTTATTAATTTACCTATTCTTCTTAATTTTGGGTTAGTTTGAGCGTTGTTTGAGTAAAGGAGTACAAATAACGGTTTGGGTTAGCCTTAGGTTAGTACTTGGTTAGGTCTTGTTGATTGAGCCCCCATCAGGAGCGAAGCGAGCGGAGGGCCATGCAAAGCTATAATAATACCCCGGCTGACGGATCGCAACTTGTTATTTAGCGGTTGGAAGTTATCGTGCAACCCGTCCTCTACTAACCTTGTTCGCGTCCAACCTCGCATCTATCTACAGCAAATTTTCGCCCTTCCGACCTGCGAATTTGGCAGCAGCCCAGTGTTGTCGTTTTAATATTTCACTTCACGTATGACCTTCCACTCGCTTCAGGGGCGCAACGAAAGAGAACTAACCCAAGGCAATGCCTAAAATCAAGAAAAAGCTACTACGCACGTACGCTTGCGAGAAAGCTCAAAATTGCTGTAGGTAGACGCGAATCAAGAGAGCGAATGTCAAAAATTGCGACGCCATCTATCTTCAGTGACTACAAGCAACGCGATCCGTGATTCAAGAAAATTTTTATATTTGGAAACATGGCCAACTACGAAAAAGTGTTGAGGGGTTTTCTTTGCATTTTAAGATCCTCTACAGTCATACGCCACTATGCTAAATTAGTCGCTTCTGATTGGTGGATTAACGCCACTTTCACTTTATCTGCCGTCGAGTCAATTTATTTTACCAGGTCTAAATGGTTTAGTGACCAGATTCTGCGATTGGAACGTGGGACGTTCAATTCCCGTCAGGGCTATCACATGTTTTCTTAATTCTTTTGAGGTTATGTTTGTTTCGTTTTGTAAATTTGGGTTAGTTTGGGTTAGTTTCAGTTAGTTTTGTCTAGTTGCACCCCGGAGGGCCATGCGTCAAGAGTTAATAGTACTCTAAAGTGACGTTAATCCCACCAATCAGAACCGGCTAATATAGCATAGTGGCGTAGGACTGTAAAGGATGTATTGTCTTCCTGGTTCCTGGGATTAGACTGCTATGCTTATGCAATGATTGGATCAACCTGTCCTGTTTCCAGATTAAATAGGAGGTCTCTTGGCATGTGCTATAGATGGCGCTGAATGGGCCAATGCCTGACTTATTATGATTGCCATATATTAGAAACATAACACAGTGGCGTGGAATATTAGTAATAAGGTAGTGGAGGTAAATCCCGGGCCTGGGTTCAAACCCCGTTGCTTTTTTTATATTATTTTTTTAAGATTATGTTTCTAAACAGTTTTTTTCTTGATTTTGGGTATGTCTTGGGCTAGTGCCTGGTTAGTTTCCATTTCCCCCAGAGGGTAATATGGATCACTCCGTATCATCTTCGAAGTTAATAAGATTCAGTAGATCTGAACAACCCTTAATAAGGCGATGTATGATCTTTTGAGGCGCACTGGGATCAAAAGTTGTTAAAATATTGGGATCTCCATCCTAATAGGATCGTCGATAAAAGCCGCTTTATCATTATATTTTCAAGAGTGTGGCCTAAGTGTATGACACCTGAAAACATCCTTAGTGGTTTTAGAGCAACTGGTTTATTTCCTCAGGATCCTTCAGCAATTCCTGAAGCTGCATATGCTCCATCAATGGTAACAAAGATCACAAGAAGATAATGAAATGGACTACAACCAAATAGTTGATGAGGATAAAGGACTTGTCGTTAGCATTTCTGGCTAGGAGATTTAGAGAGACCATGACGCCCGAATCGGTCACCACGCCAATACGTAGTCCAACGGCCGCTGGCCCATCGACCGCTGGTTCATCAACTTCTCGTCCACCACCCGCCGGTTCATCAACCACTGGTTCGTCAACCGCTGGTTTATCGATCGTTGATCCATCAAGCCCTGGCCCATCAACTGCTGGTTCATGAAACGCTAATTCATCAACCGCTGCTCTATCTACCGCTGTTCCATCAACCGCTGGTCCATCAGCCGTTGGACCATCAATCACTGGTCCATCAACCGCTGGTTCATCAACCGCTGGTTCATCAACTGCTGACACTTCAACGGCTGAATCCACAAAAGATAAATCATTTAATCAACTATTATAAACTCCTGTAGAGCAAAAAGAGAAAGCACCGAAAATCCGCAGAAAGGCATTGAATTACAAGCCTCAAAGAATGACCAAACAAATTTTTAATTTAGAAAAAACGCATAATACGAAAACAAAACAGAGGCTCTTGAAACAAACCAAGAAGAAGAGTAAGGAGCTCTGGTTTTGTTCCGCTTGCGGCAAAGATGAAAAATTAGACATGCGCGTTTGTTTAATATGCTTCAGGTATTTCCACGAGCTTTGTGTAGGCATGGACGAAATGGATGATGACGATTTTCAGTGCCCCGACTGTTATCAGTGGCATTTTAAGATCCTTTAAACAAATAGGGCACTATGTAAAAATCGACCTCTCCTATTGGTCGATCCATCTCGTATTACAATATGTCTTCGTGATGCAATCGATTTGTGGCAAGAAGTCTCGTGGTTGAGAGATTTAGATCGTTGAGTCTCACCTGGATGGCCTGGGTTCAAACCCAGTAGCTTTTTTTATTATTATTTTTAAAGATTATGTTTCTAAACAGTTTTTTTCTTGATTTTGGGTATGTCTTGGGTTAGTTTGGGTTAGCACCTGGTTAGTTTCCTTTTCTTGAGCCCCCGTAGCGAGCGAAGCGAGCGGAGGGCCATGCGGATAGACCAATAGGAGAGGCCGATTTTTATATAGTGCACTATTTGTGTAAAGGATCTTATAATGCCCATGATTGCCAAGTATTAGAAACATAACACAGTGGCGTGGACTGAGAATTAAATCGATAGTTGTGCGAATACCGGTTCAATTGGTTTTTGAACATCCAAAGTGTTTGAGGTTGTGCTTTTTAATAGGATTTATACCTAATCAGGCTAAAAATTATCTACAACAAATCTACGCTTACCAACCAACTTGACAAAATTTGCGTAATTTATACGTAAGTTAAATTTCTAACGTAGACAGTATTACCTAACCTATATAGATCTCGAAAAGGCATTCGATTCCGTTATACCTATTATACAATAGAGGATATAGCATGTTGAAGTAAACAGGGCCGGACGCAGGGTTGTGGGGTCTCAGGGCAAAGAAAAAAGTTCAGGTCCTTTCAATTAGTAAATATCCATTGATATTTTTTTTAGAAGTGAAGAAGCAAGGCCGGATCTACGTATGGGCTGCAGCCCAGGGCCCCCGAGTTCTAGGGGCCCCCGTTTCGCGTTAAGATAAAATTATGCAATCAATAAAATAATAAACCAAGGACTAATGTGATGAGCAAATAAATGAGTTTGCAGCACAAAAGTGTAGAAAATTTTTTTTATAAATTATATTATTGTTGTTATTTATTATGTTCATTTATTAATACTCTATTTTGATTAAATAATGTTTAGGTTAAGAATTTATGGCTTTAATTTTTTGTTCACCAAAGATTTTATTTTTAAATTTATTTTTTACAGGTTTATTTTTTTAAGGTTTATTTTATACTTTTACCTAAGTTTATAACGTATTTGAATCGTTTGAAACAACAAAAACTTAAGTTTCGAATGTTTTAAATTTCCCCGCATAATTTTTTCTAGGAAAATGGCAAATTTTAATTATTTAGGCGGAGGGGGGGGGGGGGGGGTAGATATCTTTAGCCCAGGGCCCCAAAAGATCACGGTCCGGCGCTGTGAAGAAGCAACCACAGAGGAAGAGCAACTTCATAACTATTGAACGTGGTGAAAATAAACAGTCAAATCTCTAAAGCAATAAGAAGAGATACAAGGAGATACAAAGTGAGAGAAATTGAACGAACCATGGAGAATAATAAAAGCATGAAGGTACTCCAAAGAAAACTTACGAATGGAAGGAAAGAAATATGCAAAATAAGAAACAAAGATGGAGAACTTACGACCAATAGAAAGGAAATATTAAATATATAGGAGGAATTCTATAAACTCCTTTACAAAACTCAATATGATGATAGTGACGAAGAAAATTCTGATCCCGAAATCCTGACATCGAAAGGGAGCATTGTCAACCAAAGATCAGAAGAGCTTCCTAATGTTACCATAGAGGAAATAGAGCTAGCATTAAAAAACACAAAAAATAATAAAGCGCCAGGGGAAGACAACATAGTTACAGACGCAATAAAAATAGGAGGCCAACATCTACTGCTAAAAATAAAAGAGCTTTTTAATCTCTGTCTATTCAATAGTAAAGTCCTAGAAAATTGGCATAATTCCATTGTAATCCTGCTTCACAAAAAGGGAGATATAGTAGAACTAGAGAACTATCGACCAATAAGCCTTTTAAGTCACCTTTACAAACTGTTTACTCGAATTATAACCACCCGACTGGAAAATAAATTGGATTTCTATCAACCTGTGGCAGAGGCAGGCTTTCGTCGTGGATTTGGAACGAATGACCACCTTCAAAGAGTTAAAACACTTATAGCAAAGACAATCGAATACAACAGAGCTTTAGTAATGACACTCGTGGACTTCCAGAAAGCCTTCGATACAATAGAGCTAAATGCATTGTGGAATGCACTTCAGGAATGTAAAGTCGACTACCGATATACCAAACTCATCAAGACCTGGGTATTTATTTATAAATTACATGTTCTATAAAAAAATTTGATTACTATCCACCGCAGGGGTTTAACCATCAGCAATTTATTATTGACATCTTTTAACAGCCTTTCACTAGAAAGCAGACTAATAAGAGTCGGATGTTCGTAATTTTTCAATTTATTTAAAGTATTTAAAAAAAATACATAAATAGCCCTGACATATTAGTATAATTACCCTTTTCCCATCAGCAATATCAATAGCAGAAATAAGAATGTGTGGTCTATCAGCGCTTTCAAGCTTTGGCCAGTTTATTAGTCCTGTTATTGGCTGAAAATGTAGAATTTCAAGCTAATATAAACAATTAGATTGATTAGGGCCTGTAGACAATGTAGATATTGTTTTAGATATTATCTGTAATTGGTGTACCTATTGTTCCGTTGATAATAAATAAATAAATATTCGCATAACTAATATTTGCTTAGAACCCACAGATATGGTCAAAACAAATAAATGAACACAACAGCTTATTACTATTACCAGAAGGATATTTTGAAGTAATAAATAGTTTTTAATTAAATTAAATTAAATCTTATATTTTAATCAGGGGCAGTAACATGACACCACAATTTCAAACTCACAGGATTTTTTCCAGAAAGTACTACTCGCTTAGGTATGCCAAGGACGCATTAAACTAAATAATTATTTAATAACCTCTAATAAAGAATTATATTTAAAAAAAATGTATCTATAAATATAGACCGGCCTCCGAGACAAAACAATACGTAAAGCTACACAATAGTTGCGCAATAGCAAATAAATGATAAAAAAACACTACATACCTTTGCAAGATTCACAAGGAGAAGGCATTTTTCAACTAAGTTTTGTACTGCCCCGATTCTTTTAGCCAAGATAATAAATCAAAATATGAATCTTCTGTAGGTCTTTATACAATTTCTTCCTTCCTCCTACGAAATATTTGTGCCGCTTGAATCATTGATCCATGGAACGAACCGGCTGGAAGGGATTTTATTGAACATAGGCGTACCGAAAAATCAATGTAAAATTCAACATTAAGTATTTAATTGTATGTACAATTGTACAATTTTGTGTAAATTTGAGACGATGATTTTTTTTTAAATGCTGGGGAATATAGATATTGACCCTTGGCGCTGTCTAATGAAGTTGCTGAGAAGAGAAGTAGCGAATGATATTATTGATGATTTCAGAAGTTTTTGTATACACCAAAACCCATTCATTATAATTAATAAGACTCATCGAATAAAAAGGAATCTAGATGTACCAAGAGGATTTGGCAAATAGTAACGAAACATTAATTTGATAATGCGATGTTTCGGGATGATAGTTTTTTTCCCCCGCCAATGACTATACTGACTGAAATTGCGCTCTTCTATAGTGCTCGATTTGTATTATATTTTTAATGAAGAAAATTCACAGAAGTGAAAACTTCAACAAGGCGAGATTTATATTATGAAATACAAGTATTCTTTTTGTGCTCTATATTTTGAAATTCCTTACCACAATTTTTCGAAATTGTCCAAATTCGCCGATCCTGGCCTATTTTCACATCGTTTTAAATGAGATATAAGGTAGTAAAATTTTACCTCGAAATCTGTCATAAAAGCAACAAACTGCCTTGATAATCACCAAAAAAATTCCAAATTATCAGATCCTGTCTCATTTTCCAGTTTTAAACAGTTTTCAATGAGATGTCAGGCAATTAAATGTACAAATCTATCTACAAATGTACAAATCTATTTTTTTTATCTAAACGTCATCTTAAAATACGTATTTATTCAAATTTCCCATAAATAAATACCTATAATCTATTTCTATATTTTTGAAACTGAAAATCTAAAAAATCGGATCATGGAAATTTTTGGTAAGTTTCACTCACATCCTCCCTCTTTGACGTACGCAAGTTTGATTGCTCTATGTTATTCGGCTTTTTTATAATAAAATAATAGGTCTGTTCTAGCAGCGATTTCAAACGGTTTCAAACCGTCCGGAGTTTGCGCATAACGTTATAAGCGTCGCTTATATGGCTATGCGCAAACTCCGTACGGTTTGGAACCGTTTGAAATCGCTGCTAGAACAAACCTAATAAGTGGTGACGTGTTGCGTCAAAATATAAAAGGCATAATCATTTCCAGAGTGTCTTCTAATACATTTTTTGGCGCAAATTCTCATCAGATAATCGAATTTTCTAAAATAAATTACTTTTCCAGAAAAAAAAAATTGATTTCGAAATATGATTTTTTTTTACTTGAAAAATGGTAGTGTAGCTTAAATATTTCAAGATTTATAAAACCTGCAGTTCTTCTCTATTGAACAGTGAAAACCGCAGTTTTCTATCGTATTTGGTGACTTTATAAATCGTGATATTTCGAGGGACTGCTTGGGAATTGATCTTTTAAATTGTTGGTAAAAAAAATACATTTAAATCTACTTTCGCACCTGCTGAATACAACGTTTCACTGAAAATCGGATAGTCAAAAAACAATTGACCATTGGCGGCGTCTTAGTATTGCCTAAAAACTTGCAAAAGCTCAAATTTCCATTGGCAGCCCTTAACAAGAAAAAGAAAATTAACACCGACTCTTCACGCGTGACAGCTCGGTTTCATTCTCTACCGACGAAAAAGCAGCGTTGCCAGAGTTGGTACAATTGTACAGATCTGGTACAATCTGACACAACCTGTACATTTTTTAATATTCACACACCACTCGGCATTTTAAAAATGGTCATAGAAAAAGTCTAGTGGACTTTTTAAGTAGGCTGTGGTCTAGTACACTACTTGAATGATAATTTGCTTATTACAAACGAATTCGATTAAGCTCGTTGTAATGAGATACGTATCATTCTCATTGTGTAATATATTATTTCATACACAAGTGAGGGTTACTGACAATTGAACATTTATATCTGTCACAGCATCTAACCGCTAGACCACCAGGCTTGCTGAAAGCAATTAACCGACAGTTGAGTCTTTTGCCAAATGTGTGTTGAGTGAGCATGCGCGATGTCTGGCAATATTGCAGCCTGTCATTCCGGTCTAATCCGCTTATAAAAAACTTATCATATGACTTCTGTACAAACACGCTGAATCTGATACAATTTCAATTCAAATCTGATACAATTTTTCGTTTTCCTCTGACAACGCTGCGAAAAAGTGTGCTGAACCGTTTCTTTCTCACTGACGCCCACTTTACCCGAATGAGCGTCACGCGTCACATAGCCTAGGGTGACGGCTTAAGCTTATTCACTACCCAGGATTAAGTACGCTAGCCGCGCCAAAAGAACTCCTTAGATCTTTCATAAACGTATCCTTTGAAGGTTAAATTAGAATTGACTTGAGTGTATAGGCCAGTAGACCTACTAATTGGTAATTAGGAGCAACTTTACACACTGAAAGAAGACATACACTTTGGAAGAGTTTGGCGTATACACTGAGAAAACTATCAATTTTTTGAAAACATTTTATACTGGAAGATACTATATAATTTTTCCCACGTTAGAATGACGGGGTATAAAAGACAAGTTTGGCATTTGAATGATTTGAAAGCAAATTTTCTAAAATTAAAGGCATTCTTTTGGCATCCTATTTATAAAGAAAAATTAATTTCTAAAATTTACGATATTCTCCTTAGTTTATGAAATTTCGATTTTAGGCTAAAATCCTACAAATATAGGTAAGAGCAGATTTTAGTTAGTGACTATAATGCTTTAAGTCTACCTTCTTTGCAATGAGTACATTTAATTTTTTTTTCATTTCGTAGTGACCAGTGTCGTACCCACTATGGTGTTGCTGTATCTTTTTAATTTAGTTTTTGGAGCTTTCTTTTTATTAAAATAAAATTAAATACAGTACGTAACTAAAAAAGTGCTTTATAAACACCAGACAAAAATATAAAGTAATTCATGAAATCCAATTACTTGAATATTGAATGAGAAGTTGCTCCGCTTTGTTACAAATAATGTAGGATGTGCATTAGAAAATCGTAGTTTTTTTTATTAAAAAAACTGACCAGCTTATGATGTTAATAATAATTATTGTGTCTGTCAACCTCCTAGCAAGCTGTCTTTCTTCTCTTCCTTGTTGCCTTTGAAAACTTCTCTTCCTTTTATGTTTCTCTGTGAGTATAGATTCCAAAGTCAAAAACCCAACTCTGACTTCTTTAAGCTAACCAAGGTTTTACCAGTAAATTATCGTGAATAAGTCAATTTATTTTATAAAAATCTTTTCAAATATTCTGTTGAAAAAAAATTTGAATAACTTTTAGACAATTATATTTTATATGGTGTGGTATGCCACTGATTTTTCGAGAAAACAAACACAAATAAGAAAATGCAGAACAAATAATAATGAGTGCCATCATCACGGTTCATGCTTGGCTTAATGGGACAATAATAAGCGTCTCGACTCGAGTTTGGTATGAATAATACGGGGAATAGGGTGGCCAAATATGAAACAATATATAAAACGTTGAATCGGAATTAAAAATATAATACAATTAGGGCAAGGAGTAAAACAAATAGTTGAGAAACTACAGATTCATTCTTTTTTTTCAGAATCTTATCTTGGCACTTATAATATGAATCCAAAATGAAACTCTCATCATATTAATTAATTTGGACAATTTCATTGCTTCACGTTGTCTTGGGGATTCTATCAGAACCACCAAGACAGTTAATAAAAACTCGACAATTCTAGATAAATATAAGTAATGTCGAAATTGAATAATAATTTCAAAATTAACATGCCAACACAGATTAATAATAATATAATTTAGGAAATATTTAACAAAAATACATTGTTCAGCAACTGCCTCTTCTTAATAAAAGTTAATATTTAATATTTTTTATTGAGACTGACAACATTGTATAGTTTCGACGT